>CM062810.1:926725412-926936027 GCA_031772625.1 Pinus tabuliformis | reverse complement strand
TAGCACAGCACTCTGGCAGCATAACACTACTTACTTTACATCTCAATCCTCACACCAACAGTATCTCCTTACAAATTCTCTAAAGTCTAGCCCCTGGTCACTTATATGAGTGCTTAAAATAATAGGCAAATGGAGGAGGTTTGATCATAAATGAAGGTATTGAATGGCCTTCCAAACTTAGAGTTAGTTTCGATGGAGGAAGGGATGAGAGGATAAGAGGTTACTTAACTCATTCCTTATCCAATTTCGAGCTCATAGGAGATGATAAGTGTGGTAATATTCTAGATGGCTTCAGAAGATAAGAATATTCCCAGAACCCTATGATGATTTCTCTCAAACTCGCCCAATGCAGGTCAAAGTGGGCCTAGGTGCTCTGCAGAGCACCCTGACATGGGCCTACCTACACTAAATCGCACTTACCCATGACCAAAGTTGATCTAGTCCCTCAAGGAGGCAATTCTAGAGGGCTTCAGGCCAAGAAACTCTCATGGAAGGAGGCATTCAAAGTAATGACTTGTCTAGGGCATGTAGCAACTGAATTAGGGTTTGATGAGCCCTAATGGTACTAATCTAAATGATGGGAGTGATGTGCCCAAATGGATCTGTAACAGTTGCCCCCTAAAGCATGAAGTTGAAAATAATAATGTCGAGTGACATGCTTTACGATGTGATGAGGAGGTTCCAAAGTGGATGGTGACCTACATTGAATACAATACATAATATCATGATATTTTGATTTTTCTCATGAATCGCTGAGGGAAGGCATACCCATGCTCAGCATATAAAATTCCATTACAAGTACATAGACAATTACCTATAGATATAGACCCATGATCGGATGAACATCAATGTAAAGCCATTGTACGGATGATTTGGTACTTTCCTAAAATCACAGCCCGAATGGATGAAACTAGATCTGGGGTCTTCTTAACCATGTGAATATGTGATCTGAAGTCGAACATGGGAAGACACCATCTGATTACCAGCCAATGATGTAAGACGTTAACAGATGTGAGAGAAATCACCGATAATGATAATTATCCTCAAGGTGCTGTAGTACATTCTGCATGGTGTGAATGGATGTTTTGATGTCGAACACCATAAAAAGTCTTTCGGTCGAAGGCCATGATGTCAAGTTATTGCCAGAAGCAAGAAACTTGCCATTGATGTATGCAAGCCTCAAGGTACTGGAAGGGTGTTTCTAAGTCAACTTCTTGGATAATGTGTTGATGTCGACAAGAAGAGACTCGTCGCAGGAGGGCCTTGATGTATCCTACATCAATGTCATGAAACGAGTGTAATGATTTTGGAGACGGAATTTGACTGACGCATAAGGTTCAGGAATGGAGGTCACGAAAATCAAGGTTTATGAGTATTGCAAAGGATGAATTTTAACTAAGTGACTTCTCTTGAACATGTCGGAAACACTAAATGAATTGGCACCATTGACCCAAAACAAAAGTAATGGATGGTATGATAGACCAAGGTATGATGACCATCAAGTAGATTACACAACCGAAATAATCATAATGATGAAGTAAAAGTGTCATGTTCAAGAGCAACCTACTGCCATAAAGTGGTTTACCCTTTTTCCCATTTTCCCCAATCATTGTTGACTAGTACCTCTTTATTTTTTGAAGATTGAGGAGGATAACATATGTTTGTTGTATAATTCCACCCTTTGGGTGAATCCATCGCTATGTGATGTTTTAACGAGTCTAGCGAAGGTGAAACTCGGTCTTGTCATGATGGACAAGTTTGTCGCTATTTGATGTTTTAACGAGTCTAACGACAATGATAATTCAGTCCTTTTCATGTTTAGAGAGTTTGAAAAGGGAAAAAAAGAAAAATCCACAAGTTCCTTTTCGTAGATTTATCTCTCAAGTCCGAAAAAGCGTAAAACAATACAAGGGAGAACCTATTGACCATGTTCGATCAACGTACTCCTTTTTCGTAAATAATATATCTCAGCTTGAAAAAGGGTTAAACTTATACTGAGTAGATGTCATTGGTTAATGCGCTAAAAATGACAAGCGCTCAACAATCTTTTCATATTTCGAGAGTCTAAAAAGAGCTTAAAGAGGACTCCAAGGGGGTTCCTTTTTCAATGTTTAACAGAGCTTGAAAAAGAGATAAAAGTATGCTTTGTGGTCAAAATACAATTCACGATCGTGCACGTCAAATTCTATAAGTTAGTTGTAAATATGTTCAAAGCAACACCAAACGGATTAAACATACCTGTTTCATTGGTAAAAATAGGTAAATACTAAATTTTACTCATTTAATGATCATGAAATAAACATAAAAATAAGATTTTACCATGTTATTTTCACCATTTGATATTTACCATTCAGTTTGTGCTCTGATCCAGTTTTTTACCTTGATCTTCATCAGCTGGTTGCAAGAGATTTTGCGGATCATTTCTCAATCCGTCAGGACTAGGTATAAGATCTACCCCTCCACTTTCTTTTCATGTCATTCTTTTACTGTTTCATGCAAGTTTTTAGGCTTTTTAAGGCCCCTAGGGTTTGAATTTTTCACCTTGGGATCAGCGCAGGCTTGCATGTCGAAAACTGCATTGGGGAGCACCCAGATAGAAGGGATTCTACATTACAGTGTAGTGTCTCCTTGCCTGGGTTGCGCTGGGTGATTTTCAAAAACTTGTTTCACCAAATTGACCCAAAATTTCTTCAGTTTTTTGCATGAAAAGGATCCTAACTAAGCTTATGGTTTGATTTCAGACTTTCATTGGATCAAAATGTCTATTACCTAGCGAGAAAGAGAGCATGAAGAAAAAGACATGGTTTCCCTAAATGATCCGGGTATAGTTGAGGCCCTCAAAAACTGTGGGTTGCTCAAATACTTCAAGTTGTCTGAAATGAGGCAACAATCAAAACTATTGTAGTTCCTAGTTCATGAATGGGATCCGACAGATCAGGCTTTTCACATGAGGGACAAAGTGGTCCCTATTGTGATCGATGATGTTTACTTTCTTACATGGTTTTCAAGACATGGCGACCCCATATCTCTTTCAAGATCTTCCCGTGGAGGGGAGTCAGTGAGGGACAATGTTTGACAGTTATGTTGGCCAGGTACACAGCCTAGCAAGGACAGAAAGATAATCATCAAGGATATCCATGATTTTCCTTTGATAAAAATCCTTTTCATCATCGCAAAGTTTCCAGGCAGTGTGACACTTCATCTGGCGAACAGATCGTATGTTCAATTTGCTCTTGAGTGTCTTGAGCCAACTTTATTCAACTGGTGTGAGGGAGTACATTCTTCACTGAAAGAGCAGCTGACAAAGGTAAAGAGCAGTAAAACAAATAACTTTAGCTTTGGATCGCTCTTAATTTCTTTCCTTAGAAAGAATTCCATTGATGCAACCTCAACATGTAACACTGGGTGTAGTTGGTCCTAGAGATCCACAGATGCAGCGATGGGTCAAATTGATGGCTACACATGCTAGTCAGTCATCGATTACATTTTCCACTGCATTCTTCAATTGGCTCGACCGACAACATGTTTTCATCAAGGAGCATCCATACTCCAGGATGGATTTTCATGGAGATCCAGAGTTGAGTCTACCAGTGGGCGCTCAATGAGGTGCTATAGGTAAATTGTTTTTGACCAAAATGTTTTTTTATTTTTAAGTTTCTACATGTTTTTGTGTTTTGAGGTTCTAAGACTAAACTAAAATCGTTCTCATTCATATAGATGTGGGTATTGTTCGACCTATGAGGCGCCAACAGGAGGCAGGTGGGCTAGCATGGAGAAATATTGGGAGAGTAGTTCTCTAGGATTTGGATTTGGTCAAGACACTGGTAGAGTTGCAGGATCATGTGGAGGGATTAACCCTTGGTATTCCAGATGTTTGGATCGAGGAGTTACCTATGAGGCTGTAGTGCCATACTATTGGTGTTCCAGGTTGTTCGATGTGGCTCTTGCGCATGATAGCTCAAGTTGTGACCTGTTATCATAAGCATCACGGGGTCTACTTAGGATGCTTTTTGCATGCATTTGAGTTTTTAGGTCAGATGACCAAACATGTCTTGGACACAAATTTTGTAAAAAAAAATTAAAACATCCATCTATTTTACTTTCAAAGTTTTTATATATATGGTTATATGCAATCCTATTCAACTAATGATGTGAATTGAAAATTTACTTTTACATGTGTCACAAATATCTGTTTAACACAGTTCGCTAATGATTCGGTTAATGTGTTAAATTTTTTGGAAATATGTTGATATTGAATGTACTCAAAATGTCTTTCCAAAAGACTTACTCTAAGGAACATACGAAGAATCATTGGATTTCGGACGGTATAAATGTTTGTTAGTTGTAGTACAACAAATTGTGAGTCCAGCCTAATGATAATTCGGCGGATGCCAAGTGAAATGGCATCAGAGAGAAGTTCAATCAATGCGCTATACTCAGTTATATTTTTCGTCTATCAACCAATACAAATCCCTTGAAAACTCACTAACTCGTCACTTGGAGCGAATATGGTCCAAGCTGCAGAAGATAGGTTCTTTGTACTACAACTAGCACCATCAACGTAACCAACAAATGTTTCCAAAGGTTCCGACATCTGCAACAAATTCAAAGCGGATTATTTAACCACATAAAAACTCTAAAAGGCACACTGACACACACACATGCAATTAAATCATATATACAGTGATTTTTACTCCACTCAATTAAGCATAGTAACGTTTGCAATACAGCCCATTTCAGGGCTGTGACAATGGAATTCCATCATAATCCACCAACTCATAGGCACCTTTTGCCAAAACACGCTTGACAATATAAGGACCCATCCAAAGCGGTTCAAATTTTCCTGCTCCTAGTTTATCAGCTTCCTAATCGTAAAGCAAGACCAGGTCTCCTTCTGAGAAAATGTGAGGCTTGACATTTCTGTCATATTGCGCCTTGATTCGTTTCTTATGCGCTTTGTTAGCCAATGCGACTTCACGATGAGTTTCATCCAGATGGATAAGTTCCAAGAAACACGCTTCTTCTTTAGAAGTGTCGGGTAACAGGTCAATCGCGAGTTTGAGAGATGAAATTTCACATTGTATCGGCAAGATTGCCTCCAAACCATACACCAATTGAAAGGGTGTGAATCCAGTTGCATTTCTCATCGAGGTTCAATATGCCCACAAGGCAGAGTACATGATTAAATGCCAGTTTCGTTTATGAACCCCTATCATTCTTTGAAGCATTCGCTTCAGGACTTTGTTGATGGCCTCAACTTATCCATTTGCTTGCGGATAATAAGGGGTCGAACTATCATGTGAAAGTCCTAACTTGGCAGTCAACTCAGCCATCATGTGATTGTGAAAATGTGACCCATGATCTGTAACTATAGCCTGTGGTACACCAAACCGGGAAACCATGTGGTTGAAAAAGAAAAGAGCAGTCGTCTCGCCACTGTTGTTTAATGTTGGCATCGCCTCAGCCCATTTGGTAAAATAGTCAATGGCGACTATAATGTACCCATGCCCCCCAGCCAAGGTGGGGTTACATGTCATGAAGTCAATGCCCCATTTGACGAATAGTCCAATAGTGATGACAAGATGCAATGGTGTAGGTGGTAATCTAGCTTTACGGTCATAGATCTGGCATGTGTGACAACTTCTGATGGAAATTATGCAATCTTTGAATATACTAGGCCAGAAGTAACCATCACAGAGAATTCTTTGTGTGGTAGCATAACCAGATAAGTGTCCACCACAAGCACCTGAATGGCAATCATTCAAAACTTTCTCGGCTTCCTCATGAGTGAGGCACCTTCGTAAAATCGTATCAATACCATGACGGTAAAGAGTGTCGCCAATGATCAGATAATCTTTGGCTTGGTATCAGATACGTCCTTGTTGATGGAAAGTTTGGGTCTGGAGATAAATCAGTATATCTCCATACCATGCGTCAGATGATGAAATCAGGAACAGATACTCATCCAGAATTGATGGTTCTGATGTTGAATCAATGGTATTTGAGGGAAGGTCGTAAATAAGCTCGGCGAATACTAGAGATTTCTTTGATTTTGATTTGATGAATTCCAAATCAAACTCCTGAAAAATGACGATCCATTTTGAGTATTTCCCCCCCAGCAATTGACGTGACAAAATATATGTCATAGGGTTGCAATCCAAAATGACAGTGGTCTTTCGGAGTAGGATATAGTGGTGAAATATTTATACAGCTTGAACAACAGCCAGAGCTAACTTTTCGATGTAAGAGTACTTAACTTCTGTATCATTGAGATTGCAGCTCAAATAATATATCAGATGTTCAATCCCATCTTCTTCTTGGACTAAAACCATTCCAATGGTTGTATCTGCAGTAGCGAGATACAGGAAGTAGTCGTTTTGATAATTCGGGGAATACATTAATGAGGCTCTAATCAAGGTATCTTTAAGATCATCAAAGGAATCTTCCACAACCTCATCCCAATGGAAGGGTATCCCTTTTTTAAAAGACGAGTAAATCCTTTAGCTATTTCAGCATAATTGGGAATGAACCTCCTTAGAAAGTTAGCCTTCCCTTAGAGTCTTTGTAACTATAGTAGATTGGAAGGTGGAGGCAAATCAAGAATTACCTAAACTTTGAGTGGGTCAAGTCGAATTCCCTCCTTAGACACTATGAATCCAAGCAAACGACTAGAACCAACACAAAACACACATTTGTGTGGATTGAGTCATATTTTATAGTGTTGGCACTGTAAGAATATAGCTCTCAAATGTTGCGGGTGATCAAACCGCTTTTGTGAATGAGAAGGTAAATCATCAAGGTATGGTTGAACAATATGTTTGATGTCATGGAAGGCATAGTTCATTGCCCTCTGAAAAGTTTCCCCCACGTTCCTCAAACCAAAAGAGAGTTTCCTATAAGAGAATGTGCCCCATGAACAAATAAAAGTAGTTTTAAATTGGTCCTCTTGGCGGATATTGATCTAATTATAGCCGAAAAAACCATCCATAAATGAGAATATTTTGCATCCAACACATTCATCGATAATTTGGTTGATAAAAAGAGTGGGATAGTTGTTGTTTGGAAAAGCTTGATTAACATCCCTATAATTGATGCACACTTGTATTGTCCCTTGTTTCTTCATGATAGGAACAATATTGGAACCCCAATCAATAAGAGGAACAGGGTAAATCAAACCAGCATGCAAAAGTTTTTCAACTTCTATTTTAATAGAAACAACCTTCTTTGGATGAACAGGACGGAGGTGTTGTCATGTTGGTTTGACATCAGAGTACATTTTGATTTCCTGTTCAACTATACTAGAGTCAATTCCTAGCATCTCCTCGTATGACCATGCAAATATATCTCGAAATTCACGAAAGAGAGCATGGTAAATATCAAGTTCTGATGGAGAACAAGATTTGCTAACATGAATGTTTTCTACAATGTTAAGTTTGGTTGAAATATTGATAGAAATAGTTTCTTCGATATTTGACAGGTTTCGCTCGGAATCTACTGTATCTATGAAAACATAATTCGAAAGGAAATCGATAACTGAAGGGTGATTAAGTTCATTTGAATAATCTTCTATGTGATCTGGAAGATGGGAACGATGATGATAATCTTCCCATGGTTCTCCTTCCATCATCATTGATTGGATGATTCCTTCATCAGTAGAAAATATACATGAAAAAGGATCGCAGGAAGTACCATATTCTAATGAACGATCTATGCATACAATTGACGAAGATGGATTTGGGTTCGTCACGTAAGCTAGAAAGATTGATTGTTATGCTAGCTCAATAGGGCTTAGCGACATGCTTTCATTACTACTATCAACTTCAAAACTATTGGTAATCTTCCTTAAGTCGGATGAAGTGGAAGATATCATGTTGCAAGTCAAAACATTTTCCACTTCCGCCAAGTTTGATGGTGGTGGTAGTGAAAAAGTACCCAATTGTGAAGAATCTTTAAAGAGACCTACACCAATGTTTTGGAGAGATAGTGGAGGTCCGTGTACCAACGGAATGATTCCAGTAGCCTGTGAACTAGAGGCGAAGAAGGTGATTTGGTCGATAAATGTGATTCCACCCTTATGAGGGAATGCAATTGTACGAAAGTATGTTGAAACTACAATAGCCATAGCATAAACCCACAGTCTTCATAGCAAAATGTTGTAGTCAAGGGGTTTGTCAACAACCTCGACTTCAACAGTTACTATTTTTCCTCCTAATTTGACTTGCAGATTACTCAATATCCCACAAGGCGTATACGTGAAACTGTCGAAAGATTTTAACGTCATTGGTGACGTGACAAAGGCGGTGAGCCAAGTGTTTTCCAGTAACTCATAGACATTATATAAGTAGATGCCCCCTCGTCAATAATAGTTCGATGAACAAGTTTATTCAAGGCATTTACTTGAATCAGGAATATTAATTGCGCTGGTAACTGTGGTGTATAACTCGCATTGTTGAAAACCACAAGATTGGAATCCGTTGGATCGATTCCACCAATTGCTAACAACAAAGCCTGCTTTTGGGAGGGACAATTCTAAAGCACCTCGGGAGTAGATATAGCAGAAGGTGATTGAGCCAAATCTTCTACTATATTATAACTCTGTGTAGCTCAAGCTCGAGGGTTAAATGTCAATTTATGTACAACTCCCTTAGGTGGTTTTATTGTTAACTTTGATGAAATAGGTGGTGGAATAGGATCATTCAAAGTCGAAGTCGAAGGATTAGGTTGATCAGCCTAGTTATTCGACGATGACAGTTGGTTTCCATAATCTTTACTCCGTGTTGACACCAAAACATCATTTTTCGGCATAGAGGCGGATAGCATAAGCACTTGCGAAGTGGAAGCATGGTCTGTAGCAAACATATGTGTCTTCGGGTTCAGAAAAGGATCGGTCAATACCGCAGATGTATTATTGGTCTTCAGAAGCTTTGAGACTTCGGAGCGGTGAGGACAATCTCGGGTAAAATGCTCATCATTACAAATCAAACATGGGTAATGAGGTTTTCTAGCCAAAGGAGAGGAATCAGATGATTTCTCTTCAGTGGATTTATTTTGTTTCTTCTTACTTTTCCCCTTCTTCTTGCTTCTTGGTTTCTTTTCATTCTTGCCTTTGTCAGATGACATGGCATCGATTTCGAAAGCAAGAGTGTTATCAGATGCATTTGAAGATTGATTAGAAATGGCACGTGTTTGACTAGATGGTCTACCTGTCATTTGTGTGCTTGAAGAACCGATCACACCGTCGTCAGCATGAGAGTCCTTACTCGATGGTGGAGGAGGAATAGTGAAAGTTGGCCAGGGTGCATTCAGGATCTTGTCATAGAGTGTGCCAGACTGTGTATAAATCAAGTCCAAATATTTGGCATGAGCAATCACTTTCTCTTCAGTGACAACTCCACCTTTCGCCACCTCCTTAGTGATAGAATCTAATCAGCTAGAATCTAATCAGGAACATAAGTTTTAACCATTCTATGACGATGACACTACTCATGACTATGATCAGAGATATCAGTAGCAGTAGTCTGTTTAAAGTTGGTTAATAGTTCCGTTCCAGATTCATATCATATGGGTAACTGGAAGTGGATTAAAAACGTGGTAGCTAAGGTAGTGAAGTTATCAAAAGAAGCTCATGGTAACTCAATGTACCACTTCGCAGTTGGACCAATAAGCATTTTCTGGAAAAGACAAAGTCTAACAAAATCATAATTCAAGGAGTTTGATGAACACCATAAATGAAAAGTCATGACATGGTTGGACGGGTCTTCTCGAGGGTTTCCATTGAATTTTGGAATATTGGAAGGTAACTTATGAGGAATCACCGGCCACCAAGGTGCATAAAGAATTGGTTCATTGGTTAGTCGATTTAGATGTGGTAACTCAAGTGTCGCAACAAAAGGAAACTGTCTATTGAGGTCAGGTTGAGCATATCTAGGGTAAGATGGGATTTCCTGGGCAATAGGCATTTGCATACCAGCATAAGGCACCTGCTGCTAGTAACCTTGATATGGGTAAGTTTGTTGAGAAAATACGGTCTGAGGTTGTTGTTGTGCACCAAGGTAGATTTGTTGTTGTCCAAACCCAACATAGGCTTGTTGACCAGGACATGGGTAAACTTGTTGCTAACGAGACCCAGCATAAGATTGTTGTCCAAGTCCATGTTGAGGTTGGTATTGCTGGAACTGTTGTTGTTGATATTGGGGTTACCAAGTTTGTTGAAGCAATTGTTATTGTTGTTGATACAACAGTTGTTAATTTAACGATTGTTGCCCACCAATGTAAGGTTGACCACGTTGTGAATACACTAGACCAGTGTAAGTCTGAGTCATTCCAATAAAGGGTAAACTAGCCTGAAGTTGTTGGACTCCAGATACAAGTGGTTGTTGTAAAACTGCATGAGAAGGTTGGATCTGTGTACCTGAAACTTGGGGGTCTGAGGTTGAAGGACCAGCTTGTACAAGTTTAGATACAACAATTTGAGCTTGTGACTGCGGTATAGTTGTAACAACAGGTGTTGTGGGTATGGGTGAGACAGATCGCATAGGTTGTGATGGATACACAAGCCTAGGTTGAACGGGAATTGTTGGTTGCCACTAATAGACAATCATTTCAAGCTGACCTAAAGACAAAAACATACCGACATATGGTTGCCCCCTAAAGAATGGAGGATAAGGAGAATGTGCATATTGTTCTCCATAAGGGGGTAGTCCAGTGTAAAGCGGATACATAGGACAATAACCAGATGAACCAGCTTGATGTGAACTTGATGGGTCCAGCTATTCGGTATCTGTTAATAAGGAACCAGATGAAATTCTGATAGAGGACATTGGTGAAGACCAAGAGCTAGAAGCAACACATGAGTGCGTTCTCGATAAATATTGGTAACCTGATGGGAAAAACGGAACACCATACAAGTGTGACTCAAGTGTCATGGTAAACATTGAAGAAGTTGCGACAGAAGATTCTATCGTAGCTATAACAAATGGTACAGTTTGGGATGTTGACTCTGCCATAGTAAAATGTCCAAATAAGTTTCCTAACGAATCAACAGGTGTCTGAAAGTAATCAAGATCAAAAGGAGCAGTAAAATGAGGAGTATAAGGATATAGATAAAGTCTAGTTCCAAAACAGAATGGAGTTCGGGGTGATTCTACCTCAGGTTCATCTTCTATTGAAATCAAACCAGGTGGAAGAATTTCACTGTCAGGTCCATAATAGATTTATGGTATTTGTTGTTGAGGTAAAGAGGAAGTCTCGACAGTTATGGATGACTAAGGATGTACCAATCAATCTTCTTCTGGTAAGGTAACAACTTCTGATTGTTTAACCTCAAGATCCAAATGTTCTGGTAAAAGAACAGATTCAGGTTGGGCTTCGTGAACAACTTCTAGTTCAAAAGTAACTTCTGATTGAAACGTGATGGGTTCAGGATCCACTTTTAGTTGAATAGATTCAGGTTCAGAAGTAATTTCTAGTTGAACAACTTCAGATTGAGAATCAACTTGTTGTTGAATAACTTGGGTTATCGTTTCACTAGAGTTAGTTGTAGTTTCCTCAGGTAATTATGGAGATTCCACTTCAGTAATAGATGTACCAGTAACCATAGGAGTAATTGGAGTCATAGTACTTACCAGTATAGGTGTTTCTGGTAATTCAGATGAAGAACCAGAAGCTTGTGAAGTACTGGATCTAGTCAAACGAGACTGCTTTGACCGTATATGTATTGCTTCGGGCAGTAAAGGTGGTTTACTTCCTACTCTCTGTGAATGATAGAGTAAGGGTTGATTTTCCTACATGATTGCTGATTGATTTTATTACAAAAAAGAAATAAACAAAAAGGGGTAAACTAGGAAAAAGGTTTACCAAGCAACTATGAACTGCAGAATACCCCCTGGCAAAACCAAGAAGTACGGGCAGGAAATCTCCGCGAATTTTGTGTTTGGTGTATCACAGTGTACAAGGCGGTGAACTCGGTTACCTAAGGATGGATAAAAACCTAGTGTTTTCCTCCCATATATACCCGAAATTACGTGGAGTCCCAATCCATATTAGTGTTGTCTAATGTGAAACTGCACAGTGAGAGCATTCCCATATACTTTACGTACTGTAACACCGCCCTATATACCCGAAGGTACATGGATGAGCTACGATATACTCACGTACGTGGAATGAGTTATCACACTCGAAATGTATCGCAGACAAGTTAGCGACAAATGCGATGTTTTATGATGCCGGAACACGTCTCTAGCCTAGAACCTCTAAATGTTTTGTGTTAGGTGACAATGCTCCATTAGGTTAATTGATGTTAATTTTAAGTTGATCTTGATTAAGAATTTGCTTGTCAAGGTTCACCACGTTATGTATTTTCAAGTCCTAGAATGAAACTAATATGATAAGCATTCTTTTCATTCAATTTTAACAATGAAAACCTTAGCTAGTAGGGATAAAGCAATCAGATTCTTTTAATCAAAGAACAAAGAACACATCTAATGCAATTTCCCTAAAATATTCCTATGAGCACACACAAACTTTTTCAATGCACAATGAAAGTTTTTCTTTTCAATTCCCTTAATGTTATGATGGACAAAAGGAAACTAATGCAAACACAATAAATCAATCTTTTTGCAAGAATGAAGACTTTACAATAATTTTGTTTCAAAAGAAATGAAGACTTTTATGCCACTTTATTTTGAACAAAGATTAATAGACTATAAACTAACTTTGACAATGAATTGATAGTGATAAAGAAATCATTTAAGAAAGACTAAACAATCAAAGGCAAAGTAGGGCTGGCAAAGGAAACACAAATTGATTTCAAAGACACAAGCATCATTGATCTTTCAGCAAGCAAAAACAGAAGGAAATTTGGCAAAATCGACTCAAAGGAGGAATTTTTGTCCTAAGGAGGATCAGCATAGCCTTGAATGGGAGACAGTGTGCTTCAGAGCATTGTCCTCAAGGCAAGGATGCTCTGCAGCACTCTGTCTCCAGACCAAACCTGCGCTGGTGCCAGAGAGGCCATCCTAAGGGCTTACAAGCACAATTTTCACCAAAAAACACTTCAAAAAGGTTGAAACAAGATCAATGGAAGCAAGTAAGGTCTACTAGAGTGTACTAGGATGAATATAAACTACCCATAACAATGATCATTCCCCAACGAAATCACCAATTTGTTATGAGGAATTTTGCATCTACAGATAAATACTAATTCCCTAGGTAGGTAGCTATACCTAGAACAACAGATTTAAAGCGCTTATCCTTTTTCTATAGACGATAAATAAGACAAGGGAATCAAAGGACCTACTTGTTCTTTCGCTTTCCTTTTGTCTCCTTTGTATGGCTCCCGTCGCTCCTTCTCAAACTTAACTCGCTCAAAAAGTACCTGCAAGCATAAACAGAAGATAGAGAACCAATCAAAGCAAGAGATCTATCAAATATAAGTAAATGGAATCAGATACATTCACACATATAAACATCATATATCAAGATAAAAATATGGAAAAAGGTGTAAACAACTTTATTAAGTAGAAGGAAGAATTACAACCATGAAGTCTGATCCATTGTCACTCTTCCATTTTGGATTCCAACCAACATCACATCAATAGCACAACACTCCAGCAACATAACACTACTTACTTACAATCTCAATCCTCACACCAACAATATCTCTTTACAAATTCTCAAAGTCCAGCCCTTGATCACTTAGATGAGTGCTCAATTTATAGGCAAATGGAGGAGGTTTGATCATAAATGAGCATATTGAATGGCCTTCCAAACTTAGAGTTAATTTCCATGGAGAAAGGGATGAGAGGATAGGAGGTTTTTTCTTTTTTTTTCTTTTTTTTCTAAATATGACTAATTCTATTAATGTAACAAAAATGGTACAAGGAGGCACTGGCCTCTGCAAAGCAAGCCTCAGATTATGCCATGTTTAACAACCAACACGTGAAAGTGATTGCCCACACCGGGGAAAACAGTCCAAAACTAGAAGTGTTTGCTGCCCACGCAGGGGTAGCAGCCTGTAATGCCAAAGTGGAATAGTTTGTCGAAAAAAAATCAAAATTAACAACATTTACATAAAAGAAAAAATAGAATAGACCCCTGAGGTTGGGAGCTAGGGACCCAAAACCTGAAAAAATAAATAAAATAAATAAATAAAAATAAATAAACCTTTGGCCAGCTAGGTGTCATTAGTGGGAGGAGAATCTTCCACTATCAGACACATGTACACCTCCATGTCATCTTCCTCATTCTGTTGATCTCTTGACGTTGCTTTCATAGTCTTGAAGTGGCCTGGATTATTGCGTACATGAACTGCGCCTATGCGGTCCGGAGCTTCTTCATGGCTTCTGTGCATCCCTGAGCTGATACCAGAGGATTTTTTTTGCTCATGTTGGTCCTCTCTTGAGTGTTGCGCGCTGGGACTTCAGAGCTTTGAGGCTCCTCTCTAAAAGCTACTTAAATGGTTGCAATTATGCATGGGCATTCCAGTGTGCAGCGAAACTCGAATTGGGCAGAGTGACTGGGTTGCAGAGATGGGACAGAGATAGCAGGAGGTTGTGGGGCATCTTCAGCACGCCAAGAACCTATCGTCTGAGCTCACCCTCGACCGCTGAAAGTGGCTAGATAACGTCCCGTGAAATGGGTTGTCGTCGAGGGGGAGGAAGAGTCAGAAGGGGTCGATTCAGAGAGGGACAAGGAGGGGGGGCTAATTGCACTTCCACTGCTACTGCCCCTCCTGTAGTGCATCTTGTGACGTAGACGACGCATGTTTACCTGGTCAAAATTGGGCAGACGAGGATGAGGAAGAGCAGTTCCATGGATTGAATGGCTAGTGGCAGCAGGAGGACGGTAATCCATAGTTCAAAACCAAGTTTCAAGGTCGAAGCATTAGTTCGAAGGAAGCAAAGAAGACTCTGCAAGAAGTGGGCACAATCTACCATCTCAATGCAGCACAAAATTTGGCATCGTCTCCGCATTGTCATGTGCGAGCTCGGTTCTATAGTAGCAAGGAGACAGTTGCAGTTCAGAGGAGGTGGAACAGGGGGAGGGCGGTCCGAATATGCCATCTTAAGAACCAGATTGAGATTTCCTCGGCCCGCGCATTGCATTAAAACACCATTAACTTCGGCGGTGATCTTATAGGGGGAAGCATGGGTGGCCAGGTGGCCACGCCACTTGCTAACCCAAATTTTTTGTGTTGTACCAGCGCTTTTAAACACCCGCATCCAGGAGTTCTGCATCGTTCTGCACCAGGTCAGTGCATTCTTGTAAATGAGAGCTATCATTTAAGATGTCAAACGAGCCTGCGTTTAGAACTCGATCACTATCCAACCCCAGATTTTCTAGGAGATCCACCACTTTATTACCTTCCCTTTTGACATGTTGGAATGTGATTGCTCTATTGGTTACGAGCCATTGTTCTATGAGCTCTAAATGTGTTGCTAATCTGTCGCTATTGGCTACTTCGTGAGCAGGTGTTCCTTGGAGAATTTGATTGGCCATGTTGATAAGGATTTGTGAGTCTCCTTCAATTACAATAGGAAAAAACCATGTTGCTGAGCTAAGCAAAGTCCCTGCCACAATCCTTCTGGTTCAGCTGAATTGTTCGTGTCCCAACATATTGAGCCAAAGAAGAGCAAGAGTGGTTTTCCTTCATGTTCCCTGAAGATGCCTCCATAACCTGCCATGCCTGGGTTGCTTAAGGAGGCTCCATCAAAATTTAATTGTATCATTCCTTGGGGAGAAGGCTGTCATTTACTAGGTGCTTTGGGATTTTGAGAGAGGTTGCTCGGGTGCTCATGAGTCTAGGTAATCTGAAGATGTTAATTCTCCCATATTTTTTTCTCCTGAGGAAGGGTAGGAAGGTCCTCTTCATGCCATTTTTTAAGTGCCAAGGTTTCCTAAAGATTGTTGCAGAAATTACTCCATATGTTATCGAGAGGTGTGTATTGATTCTTAAAAATGCATCTGTTTCTTTCTTTCCATAAAGTCCAGATGAGAAGGCCTGGAATAATTTTCCATACAGTTTAACAACTTGCTCTTGTAAGGATCGATTACCTAGTTACCGATGGTGTTTGTAATATCCATTGTTACTCTGCCTATTTTTTGACATCTAAAGTCGGTTTTTTCCCATAGTTTATTAGCTAGGTGGAATGTGTCCATAATATGTTGTATTGTCGCTTCCTGTTGATTGCAATTGGGGCATCTTGAGGGCCCGTGGAAGCTTTTTTTCCTTATATTGTCCCAGGTGAGTATCCTTTTTTTACATAGCAGCCAGAGAAACGTCGAGATCGTGGGCCAAATACCAGGAGACTAGATTTTGTTCCAAATAGGGTCTTTTGAATCCTGACTACCAATCAAAAGGTGGTATGCTCCCTTAGTGGTGAAAATCCCACGTGGTGTATACCCCCATCTCAGAATATCATCCTTGCTTGAGAATCTAATTTTCCTATTTGTGAGTTCTGTGTCAATCTCATTGTAGATTTGCTCTATTCCTTGTTTGATAATTTGTGCCACTTTTAGCCATTGTCTATAACCCTAATTGAGGCCCGAAACCCAGTGATAATTGACTTTTTCCTTCTCTTGTGTTGCCTAATCATCTGTATGTGGAGGTTTGTACAAATTGCTGAGCCGTGGTCTTTGTTGCCAAGAGTCAACCTAGAAACGAGCATTACTACCATCTGTGATTTCCCAGAAATTGTGCTCCTATATCATGGCGCTATGCTGTCTGGTTGCATTCCATATTAAGGAGCCCTTTTCAGTGGACAGAAGTCTAATTAAATCTTCTCGCGGTCTGTTATCTACATATTTGGTAGTCCAAAGTGTAGCCCATGGTGTGTTTGGAGTTGAGAGCCATTTCCACCATATCCTTGCTCCCATAACTGCATTGTTGTGTTGAGGATCTCAGAGACCCGCACCTCCATATCTCTTGGGAAGGAAAACTGTGGTCAATTTGACCATTTCCCATTTACTATTTTGGCCTGAGGATCCCCATAAAAAGTTACACTGTAAATTGTTTATTCTTTTAAGCACCCATTTTGGTGCCGCTAAAACAGAGAAAAGAAATAGAGGCATTGCTTGTAAAACAGCTTTAACCAGCACCAGCCGACTAGCCATATTAAGGGCTCTAAAGGTCTAGGAAGCAAGGCGGGCTTGAAGTTTTTCAAGGAGCAATTTCCAAGAGGCATGTTTAAGTGTTGAATCGGTCAAAGGGGCGCCTAAATACTTTGAGGGTAGAGAGGCGTTAGAGAATCTGAGAATGCGTGTTATAGAGGATTGAGTAGTGGGGGGAGTGTGAAAAAAGAAAATTTGGGATTTTGCAGTGTTGATGTTGGCTCCAGATGCTTCTGAATATTCATCAAGCAGGGATTTAAACAAGAGGATAGGAGGTTACTTAACTCATTTCCTATCCAATTTCGAGCTCATAGGAGATGATGATGTGTGGGAATCTTCTAGATGGCTTCAAAAAATAAGAATATTCCCAGATCCCTACGATGATTTCGCTCAAACTTGCCTAGCACAGGTCAAAGTGGGCCTAGGTGCTCTGTATAGCACCCTGACATGGGCCTACCTACACTGAAGCGCACTTACCCCTGACCAAGGCTGCGTTGGTCCCTCAAGGAGGCAATTCTTAAGGGCTTTAGGCCAAGAAACTCTTAGGGAAGGAGGCATTCAAAGTGATGACTTGTCTAGGGCATGTAACAACTGAATTAGGGTTTGATGAGCCGTAATGGAACTGATCTGAATGATGGGAGTGATGTGCCCAAATGGATTTGTAACACATTGATAAAATAGATAAATATTTTCATGAGAGGTATGTTGAAGCATTGAGATTTTCTACAATTTATTTCTTTATTCATACTTTATACTTCTATGGGCTAATAATTTTGTGGAAAACAAAGTATCTTCTAAGGAATGGCACAAAAGAAAAAGTGAGACTAATTTTTTGGTTCATTTTCCAATATATTTGTTATATGTATTTTTGTTTGCACTATTTAGAATCTCTAAGTGTATATAGTGCTAAATTGTATATCTCTTGCTAAAAGTCAATGTGAATTGAATTATCCTTAAAGCGATCCAAGTAAACTTATAAAACCTTCATTTGTTTTTATGGAATTCAATGACTTAGTATGGAATTATGAAACCCCAAGTTCTTTGAGAATTCCCTAGTCTAAGTACTTGGAGAAATTTGTAGAAGTGTTGGTTCAAAATGTATAACTTCTTATCAATAAAGAATCATGTTTCATTCTCAATGATTATTTAAATTCTTGTTTCAATTAGTTTATATTTTGAGTATATGCATTAAATATTTTAATTAGTTTCAAATTTATTCTATAATTTCATTTGAAACCATTTCCATATAATGTTGCATGTGCTTTTCATTTTTTTTACTCCACCCATTCCCATTTAATGTGAAAGGGTATATATATATATATATATATATATATATATATATATATATATATATATATATATATATATACTCTCAAAAAATGACATAAGTTTGCAAAGATAATTTTTAAGTGTCATTATGGAAATGATTGGTTCGTTTACATGTATTTAGTGTTAACTTCTGTACCTTATACAAAAAAATCAACTGTTCATTGCATTATCCTTGACGTGGTCAAAGTAGACTAATAAAATCTTCAATTGTCTTTTATGGCTTTTAATGACTATTATATGGAATTATGATACCTAAAGTTCTTTGAGATTTCCCTAATCTAATTGCTTGTAGGGATTTGTAAAATGTGTTTCTTCAAGATTCATAACTTCTTATCAATAAAGAATCATGTTTCATTCTCGTTTCAATAATTTTATATTTTGAATATATATATTGAATATTTTATTTAGTTTCAAATTTATTTTCTAAATGGTATTTTCTTTAATTTCTTGTATAATTAATTTATTTTTTTTATGTTGTATTATACTATAAAATATTATTATTTTTATTTATTTTCCTTCGTACAAATTTTAAAATAACCAAAGAAACAAACAAAATGTGTTTCCTTGAATCAAGATTTCTTAAAATATCTCTTTTCAAATTAAATCAAAGCTTAAAACCCATGGTGATAATCTTGCCTACTGCATTTAGCCTTACGATGTTTAAGCTATTTTTGTAAAATCTTCACTTATGCATCAACACCACCAATATTTTCACCACAGGTTATAGTTGTAAGCAACATCTTTGAAGTTCAATGTTGCTATCATGATATTCTTCTACCGTGATTATATGTTTCATGCTTTTACTTGTGGTTATTCCACTAAAGTTTAACACTTCAATATTCACTTGACAATTGTATTGACCAACCATTAGCAATCCAAATAGATTGCAAATACGCTTAGATAAAATATTATGTTGTGAGGGACCGATAGATGGTCAAATAATATTAATTGATTGAACATAAGCATGTTGTGACAACATAAAAGTAGACTGCAAATTGAATGGTGAATCAAATAGATAGTGTTGAATGTGTTGTCATTAATGTGAAAGTCACGGGGGGTTCTTAATAGAGAACATGAATGGAATTTTGTAAGCCATCCTTGAATGAAATTTGGCGTTTTATACTGAACTTTCTCCTTTCCTAATCTAGGCCACTAAATTGTCATTAACACTAATCAAAACATGATTAGTGAGCTTGTTTAGTGAGTTATGCACTTAGTTATATTTCATACTTTCTTTGTATTAGAGCATCTGGATATATGGAAGATCGACAAGCTAAAACACTTAGCCAAATTTTTAACTTCATGTGTATCTTGGCATCCCACCTTCTAAATTGAATCTGGTTCATTTTCTCATCCAATGGTGCACCAATATAACCACTTAACAAAGTAACCAAATTCTGGATCTTTAGTATGGCTAGCAGGTGGACCCTAGACAGTGGACAAGGGATAGTGTTACATGGATGAAAGTATGCAAAGAATGGATGTGTGAAAGCAATATGTGAAAGGGGAATGTGAGGAGAGGGGGTGTGTGGGGAGAATGTGTGCAGTTTCTTCGCACATCAGCAAATCAACTCAGTGTTGGATATAGGGAAAAGGGTCCAGATAAATCTTATGTAGAACTTATTATATGAAAATTGTCTCTACATGTGACATGTGGTAGGTACAAGTGAGCAAGAAGACATGGAAATATTGGGTTCATTGCAGAAGGTGACTTAGTAGATGAAGTGTTAAGTGATTTCAAAAATGATCTTGAAAATTGTGGGTCTCATTTCGAAGCTAGAGGTTTTTGAAGTAGTCTGACTGTCTAGTCATCTGAGAGTGTGTTTGGTTGTTCAACCCACATTTTGTATTTGACAAAGCTAGATAAAGAAAATTTCCAAGTGTTGTCAAGGTTTTGCACTAAAATATAAACGAAAAGGAATACGGGCATCCAAAAATTTGAATGTGAAAGCAGCGTTGTAGATTAGCAAATAGCTCGGACGCATGATACATTAGAGGTGACTAAAGACCAAGGTGGCAGTTCTAAGTCATAAAGGGATTGTATTTAGCCCAAGGAGCTAGAAGAATTGAAAATCAAATTTGGGTATCCATTGATCTTCTTGTGTATGCAATACTTCCAACTAGCAAGTACCTAGACTATGGATTCAGTGGAGTAACATAATATTGTGGTCCTAGCTACAAGTCATGAAAGGATAATGTTTAGAACTATAGCTAAAAGGAAAAAAGGAAAAAGAAATTTGGACATCTAGTAATTTGTGCATTTTCAAAGTGTCTTTGTTAATGTGGTATTAGAACATAGGTCATGAGTTCAATACACACCTAACTCGCACTATGGGGATTGTTGCATGAAACAAGCCAGTGGCTCCCCTATGTATCATGACATGGTTTAACTACCTCTCAAGACCCTTTAATAGTGTTTACAATTTCACCTACTCGAAGGAAAAAAATCTACAATGCCTTCTTCTTCATTCACATTTAAATTTTCAAATTGTATTCTATGAGTTTGAGTTTAGCCCTTTTTTCCTTTCCTTCAAAGATGCTTTGAAACTTCTCCCAAATTTGTTCGACACAGTCACAGTGCCTTACCTTGACAAATTCCAAATTAACAATACCACTTAAGATGCCATTTTTTTCTTTGGAATATTTACATAAACGTTTTCTCATTTACATCTATCGGAGGAATTTTTGGAACTTTATATCCTTCTACCACAGAGCAACATACATTAACAACAAGAGACATTAGATGTGCTCTCATCCTTATTTACAAGAAAGTATAATTTGTTCCAACAAGGCAGGGACTTTATTATCCTTGCTAGCCATTTGTCCCTCTAATATTTACATTTCAGTGGTTAAATTGTTTCTGAAGGAACCTACTCTAATCCCACATTAAATGGAGCACAATTTTCGTTACACCAAACCTTGTACGCATTGATAAATGGATTCATCACTAGATTTAAGGATCATGAGAGGTGGTTAAACCACATCACAATACATTGGGAGTGGCTGACTTGTTTCGTGCAGCAGTTAGGCATCGAAGTAGTATTATGGGGTGCATTGAAAGATGTAAATAGGTTTGGTATTCACAATTGTAACTCTAT
Organism: Pinus tabuliformis; assembly: GCA_031772625.1. Classification (NCBI taxonomy): domain Eukaryota; kingdom Viridiplantae; phylum Streptophyta; class Pinopsida; order Pinales; family Pinaceae; genus Pinus; species Pinus tabuliformis. The sequence goes on along the minus strand of CM062810.1, from coordinate 926,914,491 downwards.
GTATTTTATGTAAAAAGAAATAAGAAGAAAAAGAAAGAGAAAAAGAAAAAATTATTTTTTAAGCATGGGTTTCATGCTCAAAAAGAATTTCATTATTATTATTATTTTAGATGAGCATAGATTCTAGGATTTGTCGAGTCAATGGTTCAAATTCCTATTTGGACCTCTTGAAAGGAAAAAAGGAAAAATAATTTTTATTATATAATTTTGGGTCAAAAACCTCTCTAGATGTCAAGTAAGCCTACATGACAAGTGAGCCCTACCCAAATCGACATGTTTGTTCAGACCCCTCTAGAGAGTATAAATAGAAGATGATATGAGCTCATTTGGACTCACACTTGGAAGTTTTTTTGATCTGAAATGTTGAAGAAGAAGAAAGACGGAGTGGAGGGACGAAAATGGAAGATTGACCTTGGCATCTAGAGGTGGTTTTATGTGGTCATGGGTCTTGAATGTTTCCCTTTGATCTGATTTATAAGAAGATATTTTGACAAGGTTTTCCCTAAAAGAGGAGTTAATTAATTTAAAAGATGCCAACACTAAGAAGAGAAGGGTTAATTAATTTTAAAAATGTCAACAAAATTCACAAATAATTATCAACTAAATATAAATATAATAATTATTGGAAGCCTCCTTATTTCTCAACATGGTATCAAAGCAAGGTTTTGTATATAGAGAATTGAAGATCACCTTCCATTGGCATCCAAAAAGATCAAACCCTCTTGTGGCTCGTCGTATTACTAACCTATGGAAATTGTAGTTCTGTGACTCGCTATATATACGTCGGGTCGTGACTCTATTAAAAATCAGTGACTCATTGCCTACATTAACCACACTTATGGAATGGATAGCAGTGTGTATTAAACAGTGGCTCAATTTCTTTGAAATCCACATACGGTGGGCTGCACAGAATACTATGTGGCATGCTATGGAAGCACACTTTAAATTACAATGGTTCACCACACACACACACACACATATATATATATATATATATATATATATATATATATATATATATATATATATATATATATATATATATATATATATATATATATATATATATATATATATATATGTATATATATATATATATATATATATATATATATATATATATATATATATATATATATATATATATATATTATGGTTCACAATAACTTTGAATCATGACTCTACACTAATTTACATTCTCAAATGTACATCGATTACATCTCTATGGCTCATTTTTTTGCAGTGGATAGTATTATTTGAAGGTCGCATTCTCTATTGGTTTGAAACTTGTTTCGCTATGGCACTGTACAGATCATGGCTATATGGCTTGACTTCGTGTCCCTCCAACGAATCATTTCTATTTTGGAATAGACGATAATAGTTCACATCTATACTTCTAAAGGTCATATATATATATATATATATATAATTGTGTGCAAAAAGACAAATTTGGGGATGATTTTGCTCATTATCGCTGAGAACCTTACTAAGCTCGCACATATATATTACGGAGAGGCAAGTTACAACATGTCAAGTATTAATGGCATTATTGGCATCATAAATCAATTTTTGGAATCACGTGTACAGTGGTTTGTGTTGGAAATAATACTGAGAGTGGGGCGGGAGGGTGAATTAGTATTAGCAAATCAATATAACTTTTTCATTTCAGGTTCAGCCTTAAATGAAAGAAAAGGCAACCACCTTATTAGGCCCTCTTGCTAACGCTTCCTTAAGTCAATGGCTAAGGCTTCAAGGAGGGAGGCATAACTATAGCTAACGCTTCGCTCACCCTAAGAAAAGAACTCTGATTCATATACGCTACTTCAGTTAAGGGAACCTGCATGTACACGCAACTGTGTTTAATGCAACTAGCATATATCCAGTAAACTTATGATTCAATTAATCCATTATATATTGATGTTTAATCAGTGCATCAGAACTTCATTAACCATATAAACATTAACCAGGTGTAGTTAAAACAGAACAGATCATCACACATAAGAAACACACATGAACACCATGATATAAGGTGGAAACCCAATGCAGGACAAAAACCACCTGATGTTGTTTTATTTAACATAAGAAAATCCTGTTTACAATCTTTTATTGGCGTAGACTCATACCAGTATGCAGGCACCCACCTGCAAAAGGCTACAACCTTCTCTCATTCTCTAGCTACTACTGGAAGGGAGCTACAACACCCTGGCTCTTGTACTAGTCAATATGTTTACTAGTACGTAGGCGCCAGCCTACTGAAGGCTCCAACCTTCACTCATTTTCTAGCTACTATTGGAAGGGAGCTCCAACCCCCTGGCTCTTGTACTAGCCGATATGTTTACCAGTACGTAGGCACCAGCCTACAGAAGGTTACGACCTTCTCTCTTCCTCCAAGGACCATGTTTCATAAATTTTCATACTGGATCCATCTATAACATCAAGGCACGAAATCAATCACCATTTCAATACAACCATCACCCACATCTACATCATCAATCTCTGAATCACCCAACAACTGAATCACTGAAACCCTATCATCAAACACAGTCACCAGAACATAGAGCAAAACCCAGAACTCTGCAACAACAACCAGATCCAACTGCAACTTCAAATATCATATTTCATTGTGTATACGCTACTATGATGAACCCAACCAGCGTGTATACACGCTTTTACCAAAGAGAACCCACGTACAGATCTGAAAATACTAACTTATAACTTTGCAACTATTCCAAACATCAATCATACCCAGATCATAACATTTATAGAATAAACATGCGTCAATAATTTAGATCTAATCTATCCATGATCAAACCACATAATGATAAAACATTCCAAGCCTTAAGATCCCGATCCATCGTTCATCATCATCCACATGGGTGCATTCTTGGTTCAGATCAAGAAAAGCATCACAAACCCATTACCTACATACTAGATCTCACACTTCATCAGATATTCATCACTTGCACACTTGCACTTTGGCCTAATGATCTTCTTCTCCTTATATAGGTTTAGGCCTCTCTCAATACCATGGTCCAAAACCACGAAGGACCAAAACCTTGGACCCAATACCTGGGGTCAATACCCCTGACCAAATACCATGGACCAATACCAAAATACCATGGACCAAATACCACGGACCAAAACTTATTTTTCCAACATGTATGCGCCTTTCCTTATGTGAAAGTGCGTGTGTATGTCATACACGCCTTTTGTTCTGCTAACTCGCGTGTATACGCTCCTTTGTCATGGTGAACCTACGTATACCTCTCTCTGATCATTAATTCTATGCTATTGTCCAGTTGCACTATGATCTGTCATTTGAGTGAATTGCCATCAAGGACAACACTTGTATCATACCTGTATCATAATGCCAACAGCTTGTATCTGGATCACTCCATTTTTTACAGTTACTCGATACATATTACAGTAGCAACACATAATAGTGATGACTTACATAGCTTACATATATTTCCTTACATGGTTCGACTTTTGTTGGCATCGATATATACGCAATGGCTTAGATCATCAACTAATTCTCCTATCTGTAATTGTGGCTATGATTCACATAATTTGGCTTGTAAAATTCTAAATATGGAGGATCGCATTCTGCCATCACATTTTAGTGACGTGATATTACACATTGGTCCACATCAACTGGTAATATTGCTCACTACATTACTGTGATATCATTTATATATACAAGGATAGTGGCATTATTTACATATAATTATATAGAGGTGTCTAGCACTATTTCTATAACTCACGAAAGTCTCAAACATCACAAGGCCCAAAAATTAGTGTCTAACTACTACATATCTTAAATAAAGTAGCTCGCTTCATAGTGGCATAATTGTTCATAGTACATGTCTATTTTCGATCCAACAAGATTATAATCATCTCACTCCTCATAAATGGTCAACCATGGCTTAGTGGCTCGCAACTCATATGGCTTACATATGTGTCAACGGCTCAGTGGCTCCTACCTCATATGGTTTACAATGGTTTAATAATATCAAATTCACAACAATAACTCCAATATGATTGTGGTTATGTGTCTTGAAGGCACAAGTTAGATGAAGTTTAACATAATGGCAACCCAGAGTTTCGAAAGAAGATGATAGAATATTGAAGCTTTAGAGGTTCTATGTATAGTTTATCATATCCCTGCACTAAGAAGTCATCTTTGATGACGTCTAAAATACCTATTTCCTGCAAAATAGGAAAAGGTACACACCAAAAAAAATTGAAAGAGGTACGTATATTTTACAAATTAAGAATAGTCTTTTCAATAGTTAGAGTTTTTCCATATGTTTTTAAGGTTTTTCCATTTCATTTACGGTAGGTCTTAATGACTACATAATTACTAGGGTTCATGGACTTCTAGGGTTTCTATACCTTATATTGAATTAACCCTAGGAATAAAAACCTTAATCATAACTAATTGTTCTCTCTTATGAAGCCCTAGCTATTGATTTCTAGGGTTTGTAGATATAATTTAGGGTTTGTGGAAAAATCCTAACAAGAGTTGAAGTAAAATTCAAAGCTAAGGCTTGAAAGTCAAAACACTAATCGAAGAGACTTCCCCTAAAAGTAAAAACCTTATTTAGGGTTAGGCAAAGGATTTATAGGGTTTGTAGCTAGAACCCTAGATTTACTCTATTTAATATTCATAGTAACCCTAGATTAACAAAGTTGACATTATGCTCTTGTCTTGGTATGTTTTGCTTTGTTGTACTTGCTCCTAGGAATTGTAGGTACATGATTAAAGCTATCAAAATTGTGAAAAAAATGTGAGAAAGATGAAATAACAAGAAAAAAGCGAATCTCATGCTTGATGATGACGTTATAATAAGGATGATGGAAAGAGGGAGTTGCATAAAAAATGATGATATTGAAGATTCCATATTCACTTTGATGATTAAAAGAGAAAGTTAACTTTGACATGTATTAAAAGCAATCTGAGGATGACTAGATGATTACATGAAAGCTAAGGTATGCATATTTTAAGATATTATTCCAAAGAGCATGATTTATATCTACAAGAATCATGAAGGAATAATTGGTTATAAATGTGCTTGGTAAGTCTTCCATGTGGCTGAATGATGCTCAAAAGAAGTTTGACATTCGTTTGGAATAAATAAGAGATCAAAACTCTCTCATACACTGCATGAATATAATAATATTTATCAACATCAAGTATAGTCTCTGGAAGAAAAGAAGAGAGTTATCAATGACAACTCCAAGGAAAATATTACAGCTTGGTAACCAAGCTCAATCCTTAGGCACTCTGATGCATAAAGGAAGATTCATGTAAGGATGTTGATGCTTTGATGAGCAGGTCATCATGATGAGAATGTTGAGGCAAGATCAACATTTTTTGGGAAACTATGATGTCAAGTTTTGTTCATCTTGAGATTAAAAGGTGACAGTGTGAGAAGACAACCTGAAGGTCAAGTTCATACAACAACAAAGAGATCACTTTCACAAGGAAGCGATGATCAACTTTAAGTTTGAAAAGGATCAATATAATGCCTACATTGATGATGACAAGAGAAAAGTTATGTGAAAGATTGATGACCTAAATCCTATCACAAGTGTTAGTGTAATATCCCCAATTTCCTAAGTTACATAGGAGAAATTCCAGTTTTGATAAATTTTGACCTTGGAAAAAAATCGTGGCACTTGACTTAAGGACATGGTAAAAATAAAAATTTTAGCGGTTGTGGGGGGCACTCACCAAGGAATATGCACCCTTTGGGGGAAACTCGCACTTGTGGAGAGAGAAGAAGAGGAGAGAGGCCAAATTAGTGGAATAAGGGACCCATAGAGAGGGAAAAGGAGGCAACAAGTATAAATAAGAGGTAAAGGGAAACATTTGGGGCTTTTTATCAAATTGAAATTAAACCTCTATTCTCCTGAGCTATTGTTATGAATATAATTTATATTAAAATTATAATGTAAATATAAATATAATAATAATAATAATAGTTAATTAACTAATAGTAGCTAGTAATGAAAAGGCATGTCTTAGAGACATGACCATTCATGAAAGAGCACTTGCCTAGGTATATAAGCAGGCCCTCATTGTAATCATTTTACACACCTTTTATACATTTCAAAATTCTTATATACAATTACTACTTGCCCTACGATGGACACTGACATATTTCAATTCTTCTGAATTATTTCGCTACTTGTATAAACCTTGTTTGTTACATTGGTATTAGAGCCATGTTCTCTGGTCCCATCCATTAGACATTAAAAATCTCTACCAACGTAGTTGTCGTCACAATCAAGGGTTTCACTATATACTTGGAGATTATCCATTCTGGTGGTTTCACCATTTAGGCCTTTGGCCATTTAATTTAAGAAAAAAATTTATTGAATATATATATATATATATATATATATGTATTAAAAAAACACATTACAAAAAAAAATCGAAAATCTATATATATTAACAATAAAAAATAAAATTAAAAAAGTTTGAAAAAATGAAAGATGAGTTCCATACAACAATCATTATGTTGGACTAAATGTCCATGTTGTCTAAACCAAATTGGATATACTTATATTAAAAAAAATTGCAATTTGCATTCTTTAGCATGTGAAAGTACCAAAGAGCATCAAGGTAATAGAGAGAGACAAATAAAAAAATTAGAGGAAGAATTCACAGAGTTTGAAAAAAAAAACATTACTTCGGAAACTAAATACAAAGATCTCAGAGACATATCTTACAATAATTCAAAAAGAAAAGACAACGAAATTTTGTGCCTAAGGAACCATAATAAAAAAATTACTTGAACAGATTAAAACAATGCAAACTTTGAAACGAGAAATGATACAATTACCCGTTTTTTGAGGTAGCAAAAAAATCAATCGATTTTGATAAGTGTTGATTCAGAATATATATATATATATATATATATATATATATATATATATATATATATATATATATATATATATCTATATCTATATCTATATCTATATATTTTAAGCATATTTTTCAGGGTTTAAAATTTTTTATGTATCAAATATGAACATATTTTAATGAAATGTTGGTGATTTTCACACTGATTTTGAAAAGTGTTGATACAACATCAACCGCTTCCTTTATAGGGTTTATTTTTAACACTTTAAATTTTCTAACGTATTAATTGTGGATAAGTTTTTTAATGTTGATGATTTTCATGCGGATTTTGAAAACCATACATTAAAAAATAAAAATAAATAAATAAATTAGAGCGTATTTTTGACATTTAAAATTTTCTTGTCTTAAATATGCACAAATTTCTTTTTAAACGTTGATTATTTAACCAATTTTAATTTGTCTTATTTCTCTTCTTGTTTTTCGTCCTAATATGTTTATTTTTCAAGAGTTTTCTAAACATGTGACTTTTGTTTTTCTTTGCAATGTTTTTTTATAATAAAATTTTTATTTTTTATTGCAAAATAAAAAAGGTAAAAGAATTAATATTTTGAGGTTAGGATTTTTTATATATTTATGTATCGTTAATTAATACTTCAATACATATAAAATAATTGTCACTAAAAAATAATAATTTTAAACACTTGGCAAAAAATATACATTTTACATATGGTTCCTCTAAAAATGACATGTTATTTAAAATATATATATATATATATAATTTATTTTTTTTGGAAAAATAGGAAAATTTATGATATTTTTAGAAATTTTATATAAAAAAGTAATAAAATCTGAAGCTTTTTTTTCAAAAAATAATGTTTTAGATAAACTTAATGTAAAAATAATAAATAAATAAAACATACCATTAAACCAAAAAGAAAAAAATCATACGAGATTCTCTCTTATGTGAATTTTTCCGAAAGATGTTACAAAAAAGGAGTTAAAAACTAAAAATAATAAAAAAAACATTAAAAGTATTTGGAAAAAAAAATTGAAAAAACAAACATTAAAATATAAATATAAATACATTAAAAAAACATATAAAATTTAAAAATAAATAAATAGAGTAAAAATTACGGGCGAGGGCGGGGAGCCCCAATTCCCCCCTCCCCGCCCCCCCTCGGGCCCCTGTTTGGTCGCGAGGGTGGCCGGGACGTGCAATTGCGAGCATGCACGCAACCCCATTTCCTGCCCACCCAGGCGGCGAAATGGACCTAGGGAGGGGGGAGGTCTGATTCTGAGAATTAAGCCTTCCCCCTCCCCAGGGCCATTTGGCCGTTAAGGTGGGCAGGTGGCAAGGTTGTTTCCACACAACCCCTACCCGGCCCACCCTCGGTGGCCAAACGGGCCCAAGACGAGGGAGGATCGATTCTTAGAATCAGGCCTCCCCGCCCTGCCCTTAATTTTTATATATATAGGTATTATAATTATCATTTTTCAAAATTCTTTCATTTTTTTAAATTGTTTAATTTTTTGTTTTTTAATTGTTTTATTCTTTTTAAGATAACGTTTATGTTTATTTTTTTCATTTAATTCAATTTTAATATTATTTTATTGATTTTAATGTTGTTTTTTTTTTTTTTTTTTTTTTTTTTTTTGGGTAAATTTAAAGTTTTTTGATATTTAATTTTGAAGAGTTTTTCTTTTAATTTAATCATATTTTTCTATGTTTTTTTTTAAGTTTTCGAATTTCTCTTTAAATTTTAATGTTTTTAATTTTTTTTGAATTTATATTTTATTTTTATTTTTATGTTTTTTGGGTATGCTTTTATTGTTTTTTAATGTTTAATAATAGTTATAATGTATTATATGTTTATTTGAATAATTTTTTTATTCTGATTGTTTGTATTTATTTTTTATCTAAATTCTTTTTATTTTGAGTTAATCTTCTAATTTATTTATTTTTTATTTGGTGTTTTTTTTATAATTTTTTTCTAATCTTCTTTTAATTCTTAGTTTTTTAAGATTTAATTTTTAATGTGTTATTTTTTTTTTTTTTTTCACATTTTCTATGTTTGATTTTTATTATTATTATTACTATTTTTAATATTTGTTTCTTATTTTGCCATATTTAAAAAAAATTATATGTTTTAATATATTTTTAACTTAGTTACTATTTTTTCAATTTTTCATGTTTTAATATATACTTTTATGTACTTGTTATTATATTTTTATACCTTTATGTACTTGTTATTATATTTTTAATTTTTTCTATTTTTGTTGGTATTTGTTTTTTTCAATATTTAATTTTTGTTTTCTTTTTGTATTTTTCATTTTATTTATTTAAATATTTATTTGTTGTTTTGTTTTGTTTTATTTTTTCTGCAGGGTTTATGTCGATCCTAAAAAAAATGACGTTATTCCAATATTAACACATTTTATTTTCAAAGTATTTTTCATGTTTTTTTTTTGTTTTTTTTGTAAGAGTTCTCATTTTGAGTTTACAATTCTTGTTTCATAGTTTAAATTGTTTCAAGAAATTCAAAGTTAAGAAACAAAAATTAAAGGAAGAAAATGAAAATTCTAGAAAATAATTCAATGAGAATCTATTGGAAAAAGAAGAAGGAAAATTGCACTTAAAAACCCTTAACCAAATGTTATTAGAACAAATCAAAGATTTAAAGAATGAGAAACTTGAACAAAAGATTGATGAACAAGAAAATAAAGAACTCATACATCTCAAAAAAACACAATCAAAGTACTCACTCAAATTAAGAAACTTAAGGATGATAAGAAATCATTAAAAAACAAATTAGAATCATTTCTCATGAATGAAGTAACGAAGTCGTCAGATGTAACAATCCAAGTTGAAGATAAGGGAACGAATAATGATCTAGTCAATATCATAACTCAAGAAGCAGATAAACCTACTAAAGTGAAGATGTACTCAAAAGTTGAAGTTCAAACACATTAGATTTCAAGTGAAGATTCTATAACCAACTCAACTACATCAATACTTAGAGTAAATCAGGAAATTGCCACACACATGTTAAAGGAAGATCAAACAAGAACTATTAATCTACATCTGAATCACAAGAATAGACACCTCAATCAATTTGTGAATCTATATCACTCTGAACATAAATAACTGATTTATGTTCCGAGGAATACTAAAGTTTGTAGAATTTAATCCTAAGATAACAATTCGCTATAAATTTCCAGTTACTGAAAAGTTCCACAGAAGATTTATCTAGACAGGTCAGATCCGTTCTCAGCCCAACAATTTTTTTTTATCACTGAGAGCATCATATCGTCTTGTGTCAACGAAGAAGAAATTTCAGAGAAGATAAGATATTCGAAACGGGAAAAAGAGATCAAGTCTTTCATCGGTAAGCTTTGAGGACAAAGCTCTTTGACGAGAAGGACAATGTTTTGAATATAATTCATATAAAAATAATAATGTAAACATAAAATATAAAATATAATAATAATAAATAATATAAGATTTAATTTTTAATGTGTTAATTTTTTTTTTTCACATTTTCTATGTTTTATTTTTATTATTATTATTACTATTTTTAATATTTGTTTTTTATTTTGCCATATTTAAAAAAATATATATGTTTTAATATGTTTTTAACTTAGTTGTTATTATTTTTTCAATTTTTAATATATACTTTTATGTACTTGTTATTATATTTTTAATTTTTTCTATTTTTGTTTGTATTTTTTTTTCAATATTTGCTTTCTTTTGTATTTTTCATTTTCATTTATTTAAATATTTATTTATTATTTTGTTTTGTTTTGTTTTTTCTACAGGGTTTATGTCGATCCTAAAAAAAAATGACGTTATTCCAACATTAACACCTTTTATTTTCAAAGTATTTTTCATGTTTTTTTTTTTTTTTTTTTTAAGAGTTCTCGTTTTGAGTTTACAATTCTTGTTTCATAGTTTAAATTGTTTCAAGAAATTCAAAGTTAAAAAACAAAAATTAAAGGAAGAAAATGAAAATTCTAGAAAAGAATTCAATGAGAAACTATCGAAAAAAGAAGAAGGAAAATTGCACTTAAAAACCCTTAATCAAATGTTATAAGAACAAATCAAAGATTTAAAGAATGAGAAACTTGAACATAAGATTGATGAACTAGAAAATAAAGAACTCATATGTCTCAAAAAACACAATCAAAGTACTCACTCAAATTAAGAAACTTAAGGATGATAAGAAATCATTAAAAAACAAATTAGAATCATTTTTCACGAATGAAATAACGAAGTCGTCAGATGTAACAATCCAAGTTGAAGATAAGGGAACGAATACTGATCTAGTCAATATCATAACTCAAGAAGCAGATAAACCTACTAAAGTGAAGATGTACTCAAAAGTTGAAGTTCAAACACCTGAGATTTCAAGTGAAGATTCTATAACCACCTCAACTACATCAATACTTAGAGTAAATCAGGAAATTGCCACACACATGTTAAAGGAAGCTCAAACAAGAACTATTAATCTACATCTGAATCACAAGAATAGACACCTCAATCAATTTCTGAATCTATATTACTCTGAACATAAATAACTGATTTATGTTCCCAGGGATACTAAAGTTTGTAGAATTTAATCCTAAGATAACAATTCACTATAAATTTCCAGTGACTGAAAAGTTCCACAGAAGATTTATCTAGACAGGTCAGATCCATTCTCAGCCCAACAATTTTTTTTATCATTGAGAGCATCATATCGTCTTGTGTCAACGAAGATGAAATTTCAGAGACGATAAGATATTCGAAACGGGAAAAAGAGATCAAGTCTTTCATCAGTAAGCTTTGAGGACAAAGCTCTTTGAAGAGAGGGACAATGTTTTGAATATAATTCATATAAAAATAATAATGTAAACATAAAATATAAAATATAATAATAATAAATAATACTTAATTAACTAATAGTTAGTTATTTAGTAATGAAGAGGCATGTCTTAGAGACATGACCATTCATGAAAGGGCACCTGCCTAGGTATATAAGTGGGCCCTCATTGTAATCATTTCACACACCTTTTATACATTTCAAAATTCTTATATACAATTATTATTTGTTCTATGATGAATACTTACATATTTCAGTTATTCTAAATTATTCTGTTGTGTATATGAACCTTATTCGTTACAGCTATTGAGCCAAGTCAACAACGTGTTGTTTAGCACCAGAGAGTTTACGGGAAGAAATTCAATAGACTTCCTTTGGTGAACCTTGAGTGCCACCCTAGGAAAGATTTCATATTTCACTTTTGAGTTGTTCCAAGGAGTATTACAGGTGCACCATCATCCCTTTCATCTATAGCTGGGCGCAGAACATAAATTTGTGCCACTGGGAGGAGTTTTGTGTTTTGTTACTAACTTCTGGAAATTGCAAGGAGTGGGGAGCCTTGAATTTGCATGACAAATTCTTGTAGTTTGTGGAGCAAATTTTGAGGAGAGGTTGCAATGTTAAATCCCTCGTTCCTAGAGTTGCACAAAGGCTCACTGACAAGTTTTGTGCAAGCCTTGGAGGAGTTGGGATTGAGGGGTGAGCAAGGAAAGGGAGTTGAAGCCACTGAGTGAGGTTTCAATGGAATTTGGAGAAATTTTTGGATACATTCTAGGGAGGTTTGGCTCCTGTTGAGGAGCTATTTTCTAGGAGGAGCGTATTGCCAATACATAAGGGAATTCACACTTTCTATAGCAAGCCTAGGTTCATCTTTCCTAAGCTATATTGTTCTCTTTGTGCTCAGAATTTAATAAAAAAATCATATTTTGGTGTTGCTAATTTTGTATTTGATATTTTGTGTGAGACTTCTATTTTTAGTATTTTGACAAGGGGGCCAAAATTAGGTTTAGGAAGAGTTACTAAAGGCAAACCAGCAAATGTTGAGACAAGGTCAACTTCTGATGGATATGATGTAGAAAATGATGGGCTTACAGGTGAACAACTGATAGGACCCAGAACCCCAAGGGGATGGGGGTTCCAGAGAAGGGGGAGGGAGCCACATGCATGAGCGTACAGTTTAGCAACCTCACACCCGTCTGCGTGACCAAACCAGCCGTCCCATGATACCACAATTCATGGATGATCCAGAGTGTGAAAGAGAACCAAACACGATTGTAGATTTGGTGAACTTGGTTGGGTCAGGTATTGATGAATATGAGGGGCTAGACCTAAGGATCCAGAGAGTGATTTCCTTTGGGCATTACATCCACCTCAAAGAAAGGTGTGCAACTGGAGTTGGGGTTCATCACAGAGGAGGAAAGACAAGCCAAGAGGTTCATAAGGTAGCTGGGAATGTCATGCTTCCCAACTACACTAGGGTAGCCAAGGGTTCAACCAAGGCATGGGTTTAGAAGTTAGAAACTTACCTCCACATGAACCCCATGTAGGAGATAGATGTTATTCGATTTGCAACATTGCACTTGGAGCAGGATGAACAATAGTGGTGGTACCATGACCTAATCACACTAGGGCACATTCATATCACATAATACATGGAGTTTACTAGATAATTGATCGAGAGGTTTGACAGGGAGGACTATAAGTTTCATTTCAGGGAGTTGGCACACTTGAGACAGATGAGCAGCGCGAAGGCTGTTGGAATTACTGAGAGGGGGGTGAATTGGTATTTATTTTCAATTTTTCTTTTTACCAGTTAGATTCTTCACAATTATAATCATAAATGAAATAGATAATAACTTTATTAAGAGAGGACGTTAATCCTATTTTCAAATAATTGAGTGCAATAATGGTTGAGGGCACGAACACTTCAAAGTTCCAAGCAACAACCTATAGCCAAACACCAACTTGGACTTTTTAATGAGGCTCCGACCTCTAGGGCTCCAACCCTATTCTTCTCAAGGCTCCAACCTTGTCTTTATGGAATCCATCCCCTAGGACACCAATCCTATTTACTTATTTTAATAGAGAAGGAGAGTGTACTTACTTGGATTTCCTTGACATAGATCTTCACTGTTCAAACTCCAAAATTGTTTGTGAGATTTCATTGTTTCATCACTTTCTTCATTGTGTTTTCATTGTCCCATTGTTCAAATAACATTTTTGCTGCTAATAATTATTGCACCTCCATGCCACAATCCAATATCTAAATTCAATGCAATAGCAATCTGAAACCACAGTTCTCTGAGTTATTTTCACCATAGAGTTAGCCCGAGAATGAACGTATCTTGTTGTCATGGGTCTGAGCGTATTTTGATGTTACAAGTCCAAATGTAGCTAGCTATCTCATGTCTAAATGTAGTTGTCACATATCTGAATAGCATATTGTCACAAGTTCGTATAGCTTCTTGTGACAGGTCACAGGTCTGAATATCTTGTTGTCACAGGTCATAGGTCCGAATATCTTACTGTCACAGGTCACAAGTCCGAAGTAAAAATGTAATTTATGTTCTAAACTGAACCTTCAACGGAGATTTTCCAAATAGTCTCATTTTATAATTTATGAAGCTGCAAGTGTTATTATTCCCACAGGTTTCCCAAATACGAATCAAAATTTTAGGTAACTAGTCTGAGATCCTTTTTTTTAATGGAACTGAGCCTTCATCAACGACCCTGAGACTTCTTTTATAATTGTTATGAGCCTTTGCCAACAGATCAATGCTTTTAGCAAGAGAAATGAGCCAAACAAAAACTTTGCAATTAAAAAATTTGAAACTTAACCCACATAATCTTCTAGACTTCTCTACGAAATTCAATATTTTGGCTCTTTGACCTCCTTCCTTAGGTTGACGAGATGTGAAATCTTTAGCTCATTGTCTTCCAAGTTATAATCAATGATGAGTCTTTGTATTGCAACAAGAATGCTGCAACTCCCAAGCCTACCGACTTTAATTATCAACTCGGGGTTCGTACAAACTTAAGAGGTGTCGGCATACAATGTGTCCTTCCTTTGCTATCATGATGTAATGGGGTGCATGTACTAAAGACAAATCCTAAACTAATTGCAGAAAATGAAATGTTCGAAATGGAACCTTAACCTATTGCAAGAAAGAAAGTACAAGAAAAGAGACAGAAATTCAATGCTAAATCACACCATTTCCTAATTAACTGCCAAGAAACTATGCTTTGCAATAATGCTAAATTATCATGAACCAAATGCTACTCTCTAAGCATGGAAGTAAAAAGCATCAAACATCACTAATGTGCAAGTAAAGGGACTGAAATAAATCTATTTTTATTTTTTTGTCTTTTCATGCAAAATCAAGTATGCAAACTAATTTCCTTTGGTGATGTGGCAAGTGAATGTAGGGATGTTGAAGGTTGGAAGGAAGGTTTAGGAGATGGTTGGATGGTGTGGGTGACCCTTGGGAGGCTTTTGGTGACTTCTTAGAGGTTTTCCATCAATTGAGCCTCAAAATGGACCATATCAGGAAAACCTGCAGGATGTACTAGAAACCTACAAGATGATCCTGTAGGAATTACAGGAAACCTACAGGATACAGCTGAGAGAAAAATGTGAAATTTTGGAGGTTATGTGAGGCCTAGGAAAGGTGTGTGATGTGTTGAATGGAGTGGGAAAATTCCTAGAATCACTCAAAACTTAAAACCAAATTCGGGAGATGGATGGATTCGCTCAAAAAGCTTTGAGAAGTTTCCTTATGAAATTATGAAATTGGTGAGGGTTTAATGACTAAGAAAATCAAATCCAAATTGGATGGGACAAATTTTGTTATTAACTAGGATGTCGTAGGTCCCTATTTTAAGTGGAATCACTCAAAAATACCTTTGTTAACCCATTCTAAAAAAAAAAAAACATTACTAGTCGAAAATCTAGAAATTCGAGAACTAGTGAGCTAGTAAATCTAAAAAATGGCTAACCAAATCAAGTGCAAATGCAATGCGGTAATTTTTGTTATTAACTAGAATGTTTTTGTGATCTAATGCAAGTGGAATAAAGTCGATTGAAGCTCATTAGCATGCTATAAAAAATAGCAGAAATTTATTGTTCTTTGCTAAAAAGGAAGTCCAACTATCTAGATTTGAGAATAAGAAGACTAATCCAAGAAACTCAATGATTATTATGAATTTCCAAAGCTTTTCTAAGGATAAAATAATTCTTTTGATCCTGCAAAAGAACTTACATCAACCATTTAACTCAATCCTATAACAAGAAATCATTAATACTAAATGCAGAAGTAGAAAGAAATAAAAACTAGAGATGCATGTGAATAAGTAATGAAAAGAAGGAAAGAAAATGGTACAAAAGGGCTCTGAGGCTCCTGGAATGACCGCCCAAGGAAAATCAGAGACCTATGGAGGAGAACAAGATTTAGAGGCTGAACATGACACCAACCTTATTATTTTCATCAAAATAATTACATCCCTGCGAGAAAATACAATGGAGCTGCAAAAATACAAGCTCTCTCCATCATAACACTAATGAAAATCTCTCCCTAGAGGTAAATTCGACTTTGTACTTATAAAAAATGATTAGGAATCATTCCCCATGAATGGAGGAAGTTTTCCCCACCAAAATACATTGATTAGTGGATCTAGTCCCCAATACTAGGAATTTGCATTAAATGGCAGAGAATACATTCCTAGATTTCCTCAATCATTCCCTAGACGCGAATTTGACTTGGTACTTATACAAAATGATTAAGAATCATTCCCCATGGATGGAGGAAGCTTTCCCACCAAAATCCCTTGATTAGTGGAACACATTCCTAGATTTTCTCAATCATTGGAGTTCCACAATTTGTGGCATAATTCCATAATATCTTGTTGACTTATTATTTATTATTGATCCTTCAGTAGTAGGGAACAAGTCCCTAAATTATCTCCTCCTCCAACTCTTCATAATATGCCCAATATTCTCATAATATTCCACAAAAAATAAATAATATTAGACACAAATATTCAATTATTCATAAACCTTCCTAATGAATATATTAAAGTTAAAAATAAATTATTTAATGAAAAAATAGTGGTTTAATGTGTTGAAGGATGGTCATAGGCCTTAATTTATGTTTTAAATTAGAGTCATAAGCCTTAATTTATGTCTAATTTAGAGGCCCATCAATCAAACAGGTGAGTAAAGAATGAATAGGTATGCCTCTTTTATAGTGTTCATGTCTCTCAAAATAGACTGACATGAATAGGTCAGTATAGGTTGGCTCACTATCTAGAATAATATCCTTAACTTAAAAAAATCACATCTCCCAAACTATTTGGAGTTTCAGGCCAAATAAGATCTCATTAGAAAGGAAAAATTAGGCTCTAAAAGATGGTATAGGTATCATATTGAAAATTATCTTTAAGGTAGTGAAAATACATTTTTAATGTTACTGGTCATCAATTAGTCCACAATTGTAGGTAGGACATAATGGCCTCATGAAGAGTAAGGCCATGAAATGTGAGGCTTCATGGTGACATTTACTAGGAGAGCTCAATATATATTTCATCAATGACAATTATTGACCAACAATCTCCCCCTTTGTCATTGATGGAAATATTTCTCCATTCTCTCCCCCTTTGACATCAATGGCAAATCGGGTGTCCAAGTACTCCCCTATCAAATTGTTTCCTTTGTCATGCTACTCCCCCTGATATGTCGCTCCTACTCTTTTGAAAATGATTATTTAATATGATGCAAGAGAAATAACTGCCATTTTTTGGCGAAGGTGTTCAAATGCTTCTCGTGGAAGAGGTTTTGTAAAGATATTTGCAATTTGTTCTTTTGTATTGATGTATTCCAACTTGATTTTTTGTTGAGCAACCTGTTCATGAAGGAAGTGATATTTGATTGGAATATGCTTGGTATTTGAGTGCATTATTGGGTTCTTTGAGAGAAGGAAGTGATATTTGATTGGAATATGTTTGGTATTTTAGTGCATTATTGGGTTCTTTGAGAGACTGATGGCACTAGTGTTGTCACAATAGATGGTGATTGGTTGTTTGGTTTCTATGTTGACATCCTTCAAAGCTTCCTTCATCCACAGTATCTGTGTACAACAATTTACAATAGTTATATATTCGGCTTCAGCTATGGAAAGAGATATACATGATTGTTTTTCACTGAGCCAAGATACTAGACAATCTCCCATGAAGAATGTAGTTCCGCTGGTACTTTTTTGATCGTCCACACTTCTAGCCCAATCAGCATCAGTGTAAGTTGTCACTAGAAGATTTGTGATTTTGGGATACCAAAGACCAAATTCAAGAGTTCCTTTCAAGTATCTGAGAACTCTTTTCACAACCAACAAATGGGATTGCTTAGGAGTTGATTTGAAATTTTCCCACCATTCATACTTCTTGCATAATATCAGGCCTTGTAGCAATTAAGTATAGGAGATCTCTAATTATTGACCTGTAAAGAGTTGCATCTACCGAGGGGGGATTCATCATCTTTGCTCAATTTGCAGTCTTTGGTCATCAGTGTGCTCATCGGTGCACAATCTTCCATCCCATATTTTTTAAGCATGTCTTTAAGATATTTTGCTTGAGATATGACCATGACTGTTGTGGTTTGAGATACTTTTAGTCCAAGTAAGATTACTCACCAATCATCGACATTTCAAATTATTTTGACATATTTTGAGCAAATTCATGGCTCAGCTCATCATCATTGCTAGCAAAAATCAGATCATCAACATAGACAAGAGTGACTAGTAATTTATCCTTGTCCATCTTCATGTAGAGATTACTTCCTGCCACCCCCTTTTTGAAGCCTCGTTGTTGTAGATAGTGATCCAATCTTGTGTACCAAGCTCTAGGAGCTTGTTTCAACCCAAATAATGTCTTTTTCAACTTACATATGAAGTCGTTTCCTTCTGTTAGATCAAACTCTTCTCTTTGTTCCATATAGACTTCTTCCTTGAGTTCCCCATTTAGAAATGTTGATTTTACATCCATTTGATAGACTTTGAATTCTTTTTATCAATAAAATGCCAAAAACATCCTTAAATCTTCCATACGAGCTACCGGTGCAAAGGTTTCTTCAAAGTTGATCCCTTCAATTTGTGAATAACCTTTACAAACAAGCCTTGCCTTATTTCTAATGATTTTTCCATCTTGATTCATTTTGTTTTTGAACATCCATTTGGTTCCAATTAAATTTTTATCTTTTGGATGAGGTACCAGTTCCCATGTCTCATTCTTCTCGGTTTGAAACATTTCTTCTTCCATGGCTTCCACCCAATGATGATCCTTGCTTGAGTAAAAATTCTTGGTTCTATAATAGATAAGAGAGCAACATCATCTGTCCTTGGTGTACTTGTCATCCTTCTTCAGTTTTGTATTCCCTCATCTACATTTCCAATAATTTTCTTTTCCAGATGATGTTTTTGGAAGAATTTCACTTTTAAACGAGTTTGAGACAGTTCTCTTTTATTTTCTTCATTCTTCTTTGTATTCTTCAAGGATATAATCTTCTTTATGGACTTCAATTTCTTTTTATGGAAGGGCTTCGTCAATTTTTACATCAATGCTTTATACTACATTTCGTAGTCGATTATTGTAGTATTTGTAAGCTTTGATTCTTGTAGAGTATCCAAGGAATATTCCTTCATCAACCCAACAATCAAATTTTCCTGGTGAGTCATCATTGATCTTCATAAAACATTTTCTTCCAAAGATTCTAAATTATTTTACCGAAGAAAGTCTCCTTTTCCATGGTTTGTATGGTGTCTTGTTGTTATTTGGTCTTAGTTGAGTTTGATTCAAGGTATAAACTATTGCCCCGACTTCTTCTTTACAAAACTTGGGCTGCAAATCAACTGCTAGTATAAGTGTTCTTTCCATATCTTGTACAATTTGGTTTCTTCTTTCTACTACTCCATTTTGTTTGGGAGTTCTAGCAACAAAGAGCTCTCTCTTGATTCCATGTACTTTACAAAATTCATCAAACTCTTTTGAAGTAAATTCTCCTCCTCTATCTATTCTAAGGCATTTAATCTTTGATTCTTTCTCATTTTATACTAGATCTTTAAAAATTTTGAAACATTCAAAAGCTTCGGATTTGAATTTTATAGACTATACCCACATCATTCTAGTATAGTCATCAACAAATAAAGAAAAATACCTTTCGCCTTGTAGAGCTGCAGTTTTGGTTGGTCCACATAAATCTGCATGTATGATCTCCAAATTTTTTGATGTAGAGAACTCCTTTGTCTTGAAACTGATTCTTGTTTGTTTTCCATGTTGACATGGTCCACAGACAACTTGATCTGGCTTGATAATTTTTGGAATGTCCCTTACTGCATTTGTTTTCTTGATATTGATCAAGTTATCAAAGCTTATATGCCCCAATCGTTTATGCCATAACCAACTTTCATCTGCTCGACTTACATAACATCTATCTTCTTGAATTTTGTTCAAAATGTATACATTATATAGTGTTCTTATTCCTTTAGCCATAAGTTCACCTGAGGAGGAGCTCCTTATCTCACAATCTTTCGTACTAAAGACAACCTTATTTCCTTGATCACAAAGTTGGCTTTTACTCTAAAGATTGTGTTTGAGTTCTTCCACCAAAAATTCATTTTGGGCTTTTCCTTTTCCATTGATGAGAGAAACAATTCCTTTTCCAGTTATCTTGGTCGATCCACTTCCCAAAGATGCAATTCCATCTTTCTTGATTAAGGAGGTAAATTTCTTTTGGTCTCCTAACATGTGTCTTGAACATCCATTGTCTACGAAACATTGATTTTCATCGATATGAGCACATAGGGCTAGGCCACATTTATCAATAGTGGATTCATCCTTTTGTAGAACTTCCTTTTTGAATGGACAACTTTGTTCATCATGACCATAATCATTACATAATGAGCAACTTGGATCATACTTAGCCAAAGGATCAAAAGAGTTATAAGTCTTGATTCGTCCTTGTTCTTTGAGTCCAGGTGGCTTGCTTTATTTATTCTTATTTCTTGAAGCATTGTCTTTATGAGCCTTGCAATGCTTGGATTGATGACCAAAATTTTTACAATAAAAACAATAACCAAGAAACATTGGTTGGTACCTGTTAGAATAGCCTTGACTTGAGCTAGTATTCTTCCTTGAAGTTGTCCTTCCTTCATTCCTTGGATTGATGAAGGTGACCTTTTGTTCTTGGTGAAATGAATTCTCTTCTTTTGGATGACTGGAAAGACTTTCAGCATAACTTCTTTGGATTTCCTTATTCACATTCTCCTTTGTACTTGATGATTCTCCCTTGAAGCAAATCCCAAATTTGTCATATTTATGTATTTGAGCATTAAGGATCTTATCAAGTGTTTGAGAGCTTTGCAAACTCCTTTTAACTTGATCCAATTCTTTTCTTAGTGAAAAAAATTTCAGTTTCACATTTTTCGAAAATCTCTTCTTTCTCTATTCGTTTATTATTCAAGAAATCTTCCCTCCTTTCTTCTTCCTCCTTTTCTCCTTTGAGAGAAACAATCTTCTTTCGTAATTTCTCATTTTCTTTAATGGCACTCGTTAGTAATTCATCCACATTTCCTTCGCCTTCTTTTTTGGAGTCATCATCATTTGTAAATGCCATGAATAATACTTCTCTGCTTCCAGAATAGTCATTTTCCTCATCTGACTCTTCATCATTTCTTTTGTGAAAAGTGATATTTTTGGTTGATTTCTTTTTAGTGATCACAAATTCATATTCATCAAAATCGTCTTGTTTGGAGAAGAAGTTCTTCTTGTTAAAACCTTTCTCTTTTAACATCCCCTTTTTATATTCCTCCTCACCATCACTATCATATTTATGAGGACATTTTGCAACATAGTGGCCTATCCTTTGACATTTAAAACAAATGAGAGGATACCTACCTTTTATCTTGTATCCTTTTCTTGGCTTTCATATAAATGTGCAAGTTCAAATTCAGTATCAAAGTCATCACTGCTGATATTCCAATTCTTCCCCTTCTTTTTTGATTTTGAAGCTTTGAATGTTGCTTCCTTGGAATTTGGGATCTCTTTTCTTATTTCATGAGCAATGATAATTCCATGAAGTTCATCCATTTTTAAAGTATCTGAATCCTTCATTTCTTCTATGGTACTTACCTTGGAGTCAAATCTATCAGGAAGAGATCTCAAGACTTTTTGAACAATTGTGCTTTCTTCAATATTTTCTTCTAAGATTTTAAGTGAGTTGACGCCTTCAGCTACTTGGAGAAAGAATGATGCAATGTCTTCTTCATCATCCATTTTAAGACTCTCAAATTGCCTTCTATGAGTTTGGAGCTTTTCCTTCTTAACTTTGGAGTCCCCGTCATATAAAGCAATGAGTTTGTCCCACATTTGTTTTGCATAATCACAACCCATGACTTTTGTGAATTGAGAGTCAATAATTCCACTAGTTATGGAATTTAAAGCTTTGGCATTTGCGATGTAATCTTCCCTTCCATCTTGATCAGTCAGAAGAGTGGGAGGAGTTTTGTATGTAGAAATTTTGAATAATAAACACATATTCAATGGAGATTATCCTCATCATGTACTATTGCAGAATACATACACAATAGATAAGCTCCTCTATGTTGATCATCAATTTAGCAGCATCAATAACAATAAAACATCAATAGCATGCACACATTAACACGGTATGTAACTCGGGGAAAGCTTACAGCTGAAAACCCCACACTATCTGTATATTAATGATTGAGAACATGTAACATTACAATAGTCAATACTCCTCACAAGTATCCAGCACTATCTCCACCTGTTACACACAATACATCTCAGATCTGATCTCCAAATCTACTCCACTGCTTGCCTACCTCCACTGCACAATACCTGCTCAAGAATGAATGAGAATGACTTAACCAAACTCGTATTTACCTGTTGAGAATCACTCACACTGGAAATCACGTGAGCACAGGATATATTACTGGGAAAATACTGGGCAATACTCATTGGCATACTCAATCCTTTGATTGTGCAAATCCTCATGCACAACTATAGTCACAACTGATAGCAATCTGATCCTCTAACACATGTCCCTGCTGAACTGTACATGCACTGACATGCAACTGAGTTAACTAATGTATTCTTTAGTTACATTATGAGTTAATAATTATTTTAAAAACTCATCATTAGTCTATTTGCAGTTAGACTAATTACAACTAGTTTAACCAAGACAAACTGAACACAACTCCATCAACTCCACAATCAACTCCACCAAACTCAACTGATTAAGTTCTAACTGAAGTCATGCATGCAACAACTCAACTGACCCACAAAGAAAGCGTATTTCCTTCTGACAGCTGCATGTGCCACATCTGTAGCTCAAACTGAAGTGCTCCAAGAGAATAAGATAAAGTTTATAGTCTACATATTATTATGAGACAATAATGTTTGACTTTTCTATTTTTGACAGCCAGTCTAAAAATAGAATTTGATCACTCCTGCTGTGATCACTCCTGCTGTGGTCACTCCTGCTGTGATCACTCCTGATGTGATCACTCCTGCTGTGATCCAAAAATAGAACTTGCGCCATAATTTTCCTGCGGGCCCACTTAGTGAAGGCGACTCTTTTCACTAAGCTCCATCATCTTGTTGCAATCTCAACACTCCCTCTCAACAAGATATGGATTATCAGCAACCCCTATCCTGCCTCGATGGTATTCGAATTTTCTCTCGGTGAGCGCCTTCGTCAAGATATCAGCATCCTGATCCTCCATTGGAATGTATGAAAGTAACATGATCCTCCGCTGCACACAATCTCTGATATGATGGTACCTGATGTCAATATGATTAGATCTATCATGAAATACAGGATTAGCCGAGAGTTTAATGCAACTCTGGTTATCACAGTAAATCACAATAGGATCCAAGTGAGAACTAAACAAACCGACCAAAATCTTCCTCATCCATATAGCCTCGCATGCAGCCAAACTTGTTGCCATATACTCAGCCTCTGCTGAACTGAGTGCCACAGATCTCTGCTTCTTGTTGTACCAAGAAACTACTGTCGACCCGACACTGAAGACCCCTCCTGATGTGCTCTTTCTGTCTGTTGGGCTCCCTGCCCAATCTGCATCTGTGAAGCCACATAGCTTCACCTCATCCTCCTGTCTGTACCACAATCCATATCCCGATGTGCCTCTCAAATAACGCAATACATGCTTGCCCGCCTTCCAGAAGAGCTTGGTAGGCTTAACCATAGCTTGTGAAAGCTGGTTAATTGCATAGCATATATCGGGTCGTGTATTGACCAAATACATCAGCGACCCCACCAACTGTAGATAAACAGTGGCATCCACTTCTTCTCCCGAAGTGGCATCCTCCTTCCTCCAACCTCTAGGAAGAGGAGTATCAATAGGCTTGCAGCCATGCATGTTGAACTTCTCCAGTATCTCCCGAGCATACTTACCCTAAGAAACAAACAGTCCACCATTGCGCTGCCATATTTCCAATCCTAGGAAATAGTGAAGGATGCCCAAGTCATTCATCTCAAACTCCTTAGCAATATCATCCTTGCATGAAAATATCAATAGCTCATCACCCGTTAGAATCAAATCATCAACATATAGTACAATGATAAGCAACTTACCCTCCACCACAATCTAGTATAGGTTAGGATCTGCCTCGCTCTTGGAGAATCCAAGTCCTGTGAAATAGTTGTCTATCCGTGTGTACCAAGCACATGGTGCTTGCTTCAACCCATACAGCGCTCTCTTGAGCCTGCACACATGCGACTCGTTGTTGAAGACCTCAAAGCCTTCGGGCTGCTCAATGTACACCTCCTCCTCAATGACTCCGTTGAGGAACGCAGTCTTCACATCCATCTGATGAATGTGCCACCCCATCTGCGCTGAGAGAGCAAGAATCATCCGTATGGAAGAATACCTTGTGACAGGTGCAAAGGTCTCCTCATAATCAATCCCCTCTATCTGTGAAAAGCCTCGGGCAACAAATCTTGCCTTGTACTTCCCCACACTCACGTCAACTACCTGCTTAACTTTGTAGATCCATCTCGAACCCACCACTGATTTCCCTTCCGGCCTAGGAACAATCTCCCATGCACTGTTTCTGACAATAGAATCATACTCTTCCACCATGGCATCTACCCATGCGGGATCCTCCACAGCTTCCTCGAAAGAGGATGGCTAAGTCAACACACTTGCTCATAAGAGCCATGTATCCAGTGTACCGATCAGGTGATTGTCTCTGCCTACGTTAGGTTGTAGGTGGTCCTACAACTTTCTCTGCATCTTGAGCCAGTCGCTCAGCTTTTGTCAAGCGCTTTCGCCCTCTAATGGTTGGCGCTGCATGAGTGGTCTCTTCCACTCCATGAACCTCGTCCTGTGGTTGATCCACATCCTGAAGCTCACCTTTAGGAACTAATAGCTCATCATCTGCATGCAAGTGTAGCTTCCTCTCAAGCGAACACTTCATGGTTTTCTCCTCCTGAAATTTTATATCCCATCACACAATAGTTTTACCACTGTCTGGAAAATACACACGATAATTGTGGGGCATATCAGTGTACCCCACAAATATCCCAACCTCTACGGTCAGCTCCAACTTCTTCCTGGCATCCTTCGTCACATGCATGTAAACGTTAGCACCAAAAATCCTCAAATGAGAAAGATCAGGCTTCTTACCAGAATAAGCCTCCTCGAGTGTACTCATGCCAAGTATCCTATGAGGACAACAGTTTTGCACATAAACTGTTGTATTGCATGCTTCGGCTCACAAGTGAAGGAGTAGGCCCTGATCATGCAACATCGCCCGTGCAGCACCCACGATCGTTCTGTTCTTCTGCTCAGCAACCCCGTTCTGTTGTGGGTTATGGGGAGCTATGAGCTCTCTTCGAATCCCTTTTGCCTTGCAGAAATCCTTGAACTCGTCAGAGATGTATTCACCACCATTATCGCTCCTAAGAGCCTTCGCCTTCTTCCCCGACTCCTTCTCGACCAGTGCTTTGAATTCACAGAACTTTGAATATGTATCGCTCTTCTTCTGCATGAAGAAGATCCAGCACTTACAAGAGAAATCATCAACAAAAATCACATAATACCTGTGTTTTGTTGTCGAAGCAACTGAGAAAGGTCCACACACGTCTATGTGAATTCTCTCAAGGATCGTCATGGCGTGACTATCCTTCTCGTGAAAGGTGGCTTTCACAAACTTTCCCAAAGTACACCCCTTGCATTGATCTGACTGCGCAAGAGTGCCTTTAGGAAGCCCTGTAGTGATCTGCTGCAGTATCTTCAAGGCTCCATGGTGAAGGTAACCCAATCTCCTGTGCCACAACTCGCCATCATCCCGGCTCACCAATCCCTCTGCCTTGCCTGCCATTGTTGCGCATCCATCTACATGCAACTGATAAAGGTTCCTCACTCGAACCCCTATCTTTTGGGTTTCACCAGTTGTCTTGCTACACAGGAAAGCTTTTCCCTTGCTGAAAACAACATCATATCCCTTGTCTTCTAACATCGCCACAAAGATAAGATTCTTCTTCAATCCTGGAACATGCATCACTTCCTTCAATACGAAAGGTTTACGAGACTCCCTCTCAAAGGAAATGGTACCGATACCGGTCGCATTGTATCTACCATCATCGCCCATCTCAATGTGCACTCCAAGATCTTTGTCCTTCAGATCAGAAAACAAATCTCGATCTCCCGTCATGTGAAAAGACGCACCACTATTCAAGAACCACACCGATCCCATCACACTTGAAACCAAGCATGCGATCAATGAAAAATAAGCTCAAACTGCGAGGCTAGAGCCTCTCCTGCTACAGATCCAGTAGCTTGCTTCTTCTGCGGACAATTAGTGGCATATTGTCCGTGCTGGTGACAGTGAAAACACTTCACCTTGGACATGTCCTGCTTCTTGCCTTTCGCACCAGACTAAGAAGCTTTCTTTCTCTTCCCCTTCTTTCTTTGGCAGCCAAAGCGCAATTTTCTTCATCAACTCCCTTTGATGAAGATCCGTCCCTGGTACTCCGCCTGATCTCCTCCTGCACAAGATCTGACCACAGTCTTTCACATCCTGCAATTTCTCCCGACCATTGACAGAGTCCTGATAGGAATGCCAACTCTTCGGAAGCCCAAGGAGAGCCAAGCTCACCAAGTCCTCATCATCGACAGTAACCCCCACACTTCCCAGCTCATCTCGACACTGAGTGAACTTCGTGAGATACTTGGGCATATTGTCACCCTTCTCACATTTGATGTTTCTGAGTTTATCTTTGAGCGCCAGCTTCCTCTGATCGCTCTTGCTTTGGAATAGATCTGTTAAAGCCTTCCACATCAAATATGGAGAAGTCTTTCCATGCAGGCTAGACACAATGTGATCCTACATGCCCTCCAACAGAATCCTTCGACATTTTGCAGTCTTCTTTTGCCAACCATCAACTTGAGTAGCATCAATAGGCTTTGGGACATCCGTCTCTATGAACTCCTTTAGCCCGTTATCATCCAATATTGCCTCCATCCTGTCCTTCCATGCAATATAGTTTGAGATGCCCTCAAGAGCATACTCCAATCGCAATTCATTGAAAGACATTGCCTCGTTGACACCAAGAAAACACTGCTGCAAATTCGAATTCCACCAGCTCCAAACTCAACCGCCTCGGATCTAAGATTCGTGAGAACAAAATATTTCTCGTACAGAGATTGACTATATGGGCATTCACTGGATATCTCACCTTCCAAAGGAAGGATGAATCCAGAGGCTACCTGGCCCGATTACAGACTCTGCCTGAAGAAATAAGATGTAAACACTTCCTGAATAGTAGATCTGATGATCCACAACTCCGATACCATGTAGAAATTTTGAATAATAAACACATATTCAATGGAGATTATCCCGATCATGTACTATTGCGGAATACATACACAATACATAATCTCCTCTACGTTGATCATCAATTTAGCAGCATCAATAACAATAAAACATCAATAGCATGCACACATTAACACAGTATGTAACCCGAGGAAAGCTTACAGCTGAAAACCCCACACTATCTGTATATTAATGATTACAAACATGTAACATTACAATAGTCAATACCCCTCACAAGTATCCAGCACTATCTCCACCTGTTACACACAATACAGCTCATATCTGATCTCCAAATCTACTCCACTGCTTGCTTGCCTCCACTACACAATACCTGCTCAAGAATGAATGAGAATGACTTAACCAAACTCGTATTTACCTGCTGAGAATCACTCACACTGGAAATCACGTGAGCACAGGCTATATTACTGGGAAAATAATGGGCAATACTCATTGGCATACTCAATCCCTTGATTGTGCAAATCCTCATGCACAACTATAGTCACAACTGATAGCAATCTGATCCTCTAACATGTGTCCCTGTTGAACTGTACATGCACTGACATGCAACTGAGTTAACTGATGTATTCTTTAGTTGCATTATGAGTTAATAATTAGTTTAACAACTCATCATTAGTCTATTTGCAGTTAGACTAATTAAAACTAGTTTAACCAAGTCAAATTGAACACAACTCCATCAACTCCACAATCAACTCCACTGATTGAGTTCTAACCAAGTCATGCATGCAACAACTCAACTGACCCACAAAGAAAGCGTATTTCCTTCTGACAGTTGCATGTGCCACATCTGTAGCTCAAACTGAAGTGCTCCAAGAGAATAAGATAAAGTTTATAGTCTAAATATTATTATGAGACAATAATATTTGACTTTCTATTTTTGACATCCAGTCTAAAAATAGACTTTGATCACTCCTGCTGTGATCACTCCTGCTATGATCACTCCTGATGTGATCACTCCTGTTGTGATCCAAAAATAGAACTTGCGCCATAATTTGCCTGCGGGCCCACTTAGTGAAGGTGACTCTTTTCACTAAGCTCCATCATCTTGTTGCAATCTCAACATTGTACTCATCCAAAACAGATTTCCATACTTAACGTCCAACAGACATTAAATAGTAGGCCATCCTCTTCTTCCAAAAACCAAAGTTTGTACCACCGAACAAGGGAATCTTTCTTGTCATTTCTTGATTCTTCATTGTGACTGTGAATCCTTCTTCCAGCTGTTAGGATGAAAATGGGGACGATGGATCTAATACCAATTGTTGGAAATACTGAGAGGGGGGTGAATCAATATTTCTTTTCAATTGTTCTTTTTACTAGTTAGATTCTTTACAATTATAATCATAAATGAAATAAATAATAACTTTATTAAGAGAGGACTTTAATCCTCTTTTCAAATAATTGAGTACAATAATAGTTGAGGGCACCAACCCTTCAAAGTTCCAGGCACCAACCTGTAGCCAAGCACCAACTTGGACTTTTTAATGAGGCTCTGACCTCTAGGGCTTTGACCCTATTCTTATCAAGGCTCCAACCTTGTGTTTAAGGGCTCCAACCCCTAGGACACCAATCCTATTTACTTCTTTTAATAGAGAAGGTGAGTAGTACTTACTTGGATTTTCTTGACATATATCTTCACTGTTCAAACTCCAAAATTGCTTGTGAGCTTTCACTGTTTCATCGCTTGCTTCATTGTGTTGTCATTGTTACATTGTTCAAATAACACTTTTGCTGCTAATAATTATTTCACCTCCATGCCACAGTCCAATATTTAAATTCAATGTAATAGCAATCTGAAACTACAGTTCTCTGAGTTCTTTTCACCACAGAGTTAGCCCAAGAATGAATGTATCTTGTTGTCACAAATCTGAGTGTATTTTGATGTTACAAGTCTGAATGTAGCTAGTTGTCTTAGGTCCGAATGTAGCTATCACAGATCTGAATATCCTGCTATCACAGGTTCATATAGCTTGTTGTCACGGGTCACAGGTCATAGGTCTAAATCTCTTGTTGTCACAAGTCACAGGTTCGAAGTGCAAATGTAATTTATGTTCTGAACTGAATCTTCAATGGAGATTTTCCAAATAGTCTCAGTTTATAATTTATGAAGTTGCAAGTCGTATTATTCCCACAAGTTTCCCAGGTACGAATCAAAATTTTAGGTAACTAGTCCGAGATCTTTTTTCTTAATGGAACTGAGCCTTCATCAATGACTCTGAGATTTCCTTTATAATTGTTTTGAGCCTTTGTCAACAGATCAACACTTTTAGAAGGAGAAATGAGCCAAATGACAACTCTACAATTAAAAAATATGAAACTTAACCCACAGAATCTTCCAAAGTTCTCTACGAAATTCGTTATTTTGGCTCTTTGACTTGCTTCCTCAGGTTCATGAGATGTGAAACCTTTAGCTCGTTGTCTTCCAAGTTATAATCAAATTGGTGAGTAAAGAATGAATATGTATGCCTCTTTTATAGTGTTCATGTCTCTCAAAATAGACCGACATGAATAAGTCAGTATAGGTCGGCTCACTGTCCAAAATAATATCCTTAACTTAAAAAATTCATATCTCCCAAACTATTTGGAGTTTCGGGCCAAATAAGAGCTCATTGGAAAGGAAATATTAGGCTCTAAAAGATGGTATAGGTATCATATGGAGAGGTTTCCTTTAAGGTAGTGAAAAAACATTTTTAATGTTACTAGTCATCAATTAGTGCAGAATTGGAGGTAGGACAGAATGGCTTCATGAAGAGTAAGGCCATGAAATGTAAGGCTTCTTGGTGACATTTACTAGGAGAGCTCAATATATATTTCATCAATGACAATTATTGACCAATGGAGGCTTACATATCGAAGTTCCAGAGGCTGACGATGATCGTATCAAATATCTCTGAGGCTCGGTTGATTATGCTATTTGTATAGGGGTTATTTGATCTCTTGCGTGGTTGGGTGAGGGCCTACAAGTCCACAACACTAATGGACTTTATTTCGAGGACCCAAGACATGATTGACAGAGTGGCAAAGACCAGGGCCCCTATACCCACTAGGCCCATGGCTCCTCAAGGAAGCAGAGATACCCGTCAGCCTTAGAGAGAGATTTTCCATGTTTAGTTGGATGATGAGACTAGGCGGTACCTTTGGAGGAGGAAGTTGTGTTTCACATGTTAGGAGCCTTGGGCACTAGGGCACAAGTGCACCAAGGGCAAGGCCCATTACATCGAGGTTTACTCAAATAGTGAGTCAGAGGATGAGGCTCGAAAGGAGATATACAAGAGAGATGGGGGACCAACATTCATGGGAGGAGGACTACCACCACTGCCACCACCTCAAGGAGGAGGCCTATTCGTTCCCTCTGTGGGAATTCTTGCTTTACTTCTGGGAGTTCCAAAGTAATTAACATTACTGATTAGAGGCACACTGCAGGGGAAGCATGTGTCAGTATTAGTGGACAGTGGGGCTACCCACAACCTTGTCAATGCCCAGATGGTGGAACAGAGGGGCATACACACAAAGACATTTGAGGGGTTCTCGGTGTTAGTACCAAGAGACCGGACTATGAAGTGACCGAGATATGTCCCCAGTCTAACTGTGACTATGGGGAACTATTCTGTGACTGATCACTTCCTTGTGGTTGATGTTTCGAACACCAATATGATTATGGGTGTCCAGTGATTGTATTTCTTAGGGAGGGTCATAACGAATTGTAGGAAATTGGAGATGGAGTTTACGGGCCCAGATGGGAAGTTTCATTAGGGGAATTTTGAGGTCTATAATGGGCCTCCTAAGAAAATATACAACCAAAATAAACTTTATAAGAACCAATAGGATTCAAGATGATGATGTCAACCATGGGGGAAGATTCACCATTTTTGGAGTAAAAAGGTAAAAATATGAAAAAATATTAAAATAATAAAACTATTATTTCAACTCGTATTTTCAACTTATCTCCCTAAGGTTTTACTCAAATTTTGAGCGGGAGTGCTTATTGTATGCAAGTTTTTATTCCTCATCCAAGGAGTACCCATGTTGCATACTTTCGATGGACCCTGCTACACGAAAAATGAGAAATACATGAAAAAAACATCATTGCAATCACGTTTTTCATGTATTTTTCAATTTTCGTGTAGTAGGTCCATCGAAAATATGTAACATGGATACTTCTTAGATGAGGAATCAAATTTTGCATCCAATGAGTCTTTCCACTCAAAGTTTGAGTAAACCCATATGGTGATAAGTTGAAAGTACGAGTTGAAAATATATATATATATATATATATATATATATATATATATATATATATATATATCCCTCTAAAATTTGATGATGTAATCTAATCTTATTTTTATATTCTAATATTATTTTATAATTTCTTAGGAGGCCCATTTTAGACCTCAAAATTCCCTAATGGTAGTGCTGAGGGGTATCCACTCCTACCGACCCTAAACAATATCCACCAACTAGATGGAGGCAGATTTGAAACGTGGGGCTATAGAGTGGGTGTTGGAGCTCAGGATTTCAAAGACAAAGACTCAAGAATGACAAGTTCACCCAGACATCCTTGTACTATTATAGAGACATCAGGTAGTTTTTGAGGAAATTCCTCTAGGCAAGCCACCAGATCATGTGTTCGAGCACACCATTGAGTTGGAGGAGGGAGTACATGCAATGATTACCACTCTCTACAGGCATCTCAAGGCCTATAGGGACGAGATCGAGGGGTCTATCCAAGAGTTGTTGGCATTACGACACATCAGGCCTAGCACTAGCTATTTTGCTTCATCAGTGGCGCTGGTGAAGAAGAAAGATGAGACACTTTGTATGTGCATTGATTAAAAGGCCCTAAACGAGAAGACTTTGAAGAACTGATACCCCATACACCACGTTGATAATTTGATGGACGAACTTAGAGAATCCAAGTACTTCTCTAAGATTGACTTGCGTTCGGGTTTCCACCAGAGTTGGGTGAGGGAGCAGGACATCCCGAAGACCACATTTAGGTGCCATTATGGGAAATTCAAGTTCTTAGTGAGGCCCTTCAGGCTCACCAATGCACTGACCACATTTCAATTTTGCATGAATCACGTGTTTTACAAGCACTGTCATAGATTTGTTCTAGTGTTTTTCGATGACATACTCATCTAAACAAGACAAGGGAAGAGCATCTGCAACACTTGAACCGAGTCTTGAGCTTCTTGGAGGAGCAGTAGTTTATGCCAAGATGTCCAAGTGTGGGTTTGGGTTGACTGAGATGTTATACCTAGGCCATGTGATAGAAGAGGATGGGGTCAAAGTCCACCACGAGAAGATTGCACCATCCTTTATTGGCCTACACTCAGGAATGTGACAAAGGTGACGAGATTCTTGGGCATATGCATGTACTACAGGCGCTTCGCGAGGGTATTTTCTCATCTAATTGCACCCCTTACTGACCTCATGAAGAAATGGAATTCAACTGGTCAGACACAACACAAGGGGCCTTTGAGCACCTCAACGTGGTGATGAGTACTTTCCTAGTTTTGGCATTACCGAACTTTTCACAGCCCTTCATATTAGAGTGTGGTGCATCAGGCAAGGGCATTGAGACAATGTTGATGCAAGAAGGTCATCCCATAGCTTACAAGGACCAGAAGCTCTATGACTATGAGTGGTTATACTCTATCTATGATGAGGAGATGTTATTTATAATGCATGTGCTAGCTAAGTTCCAACAGTACCTAGTGGGTAATGGGTTCAAGGTGGAAAATGACCACAACAGTCGTCATTTATTCGTAGAGTAGAAGGAACTTCAGGAGAGATAGCAGAAGTGGGTCAACAAGATCCAATTTTATCACTTCAAGATAGAATATGTCAAGGGCAGGTAGAACGTAGTGGCAGATGCCCTATCTAGGAGGCTCGTGACACTATCTCTGATGGATATTACTCAGGATTGGAAGGCTTAGCTCTTGGTTGAGTATTCCAAGGATAGGCAAGCTTCCAAGATACTGGATGGCACATTCGGGGATGACTGGTATCAAGTGATGGATGATGTGATATATTATAAAGACATTATCTACTTGGTGCCAAGGTCACAGCTCAGAGAGAGGATTATGCATGCGACCCATGATTCACCCATGGCATGGTACCCTGAATTCCTCAAAACATACAAGGTCATCAAGAAGTGTTTCTCATGGAGGGGTATCAAGGGGGATGTGTTGAAGCATGTGCAAGAGTGTGTTGTCTGTTAGAGGAAAAAGGGAGACCCAACACACCTAGTAGGTCTACTACAACCTTTCCCTATTCCAAAGAGGAAATGGGAGAGTGTATCCATGGATTTCATCACAAGCCTTCCGATTGCACGAGAACAAAATTGTATTTACGTGGTGATGGACAGACTGACCAAGCTTTCCCATTTCTTCACCATTCCATCCAAGTCTTCAGCCTCACAGATTGCAGAGTTATTCTTTTAGGAGATGTTCAAATTGCATGGTCTTTCAAAGACCATTGTTAAAAATCAAGAAATCAAGTTCATGGGGGAATTTTGGCAAGATTTCTTTCAATTGGTGGGTAAAAAACTCGTGCCCAGCATCAATTACCACCCCCAGACAAATGGTCAAGTCGAGATTGTAAACAAGTGGTTGGACGGGTACCTGCGTAACTATGTGACAGGGAAACAATGTGCATGGGTGAAGTGATTGCACTTGGGAGAGTACTGCTACAATAGCACTTACCACATGTCAATCAATAAGTCTCCTTTCCGTTCCCTCTATGGTTATGATGCACTTTCATTTACTGCATGATTTTTGGAGACAATAGATCCCCGAGGGCTAAGGATTGAATCCTAGAGATTCAAGAGATCCTCAAGGCTCTCAAGGATAATCTATTGATGGTACAAAATTAGCAAAAAATGTATTTTGATCAATGCAGAGTTGAGAGGCAGTTTGAGGTGGGCGATATGGTCTACTTACACCTCCAACCGTACAAACAATAATCTCTCAAACATAAGGGGGAAGAAAATCTCAAGCCCCAATTTTATGGGCAATACAGGGTGGTTAGGAAAGTTGGGGAGGTGGCCTCTGAGTTGGACCTCCCATCTGGGAGCAAGGTGCACAATGTCTTCCATGTATCATGCCTGAAAAAGGCATTGGGGCAACATGTCACGGCCACTATAGGAATATTCCACTAGATGATGAGGGTCACTTGGAGTTGGCACTGAAGGCCATTTTGAGGTGTGAGAAAGGAAGCTCATAAACAACACTGTCAGGGAGCTTTTGGTCAAGTGGAAGGACCTTCTAGCAGAGTATCCAACAAGGGAAGGAGAACATGTGCTTCAACATCCAACATTGAAATTGCTTGGGGAGAAGCAAATTTTGGCATAGGGACTGTAATATCCCCAATTTCCTAAGTTACATAGGAGAAAATCCAATTTTGATAAATTTTGACCTTGGTTGCAAATTTTAGCACTTGACTTAGGGACATGGGAAAAGTAAAAATTTTGGTGGTTGTGGGGACCACTCACCAAGGACTACACAACATTTAAGGGAAACCCATGCTTATGGAGAGAGAAGAATAGGAGAGAGGTCGAATTAGTGGAATAAGGGGCCCACAAGGAGGGAAAAGAAGGCAACAAGTATAAATAGGAGGTGAAGGGAAACATTTGGGGCTTTTTGCCAATTTGAAACTAAACCTTTGTTCACTTGAGTTGTTGATCCAACTCAACAACGTGATGTTAAGCACCAGAGAGTTTTGAGGAGAAATTCAACTCTTCCTTCAGGGAATCTTGGGTGCCACCCTAGGAGAGATTCCATATTTCACTTTCGAGTTGTTCCGGGTGTTGAAAAATGTAACTAGTTTCGGTCTTCATATTGGTAAGTGGAAATATCATTTTATGTAATCGATGAAAAGAAGAAAAATAAAATTATTATTAATTCTTCTCTCATGGGTTTCATGAGCAAGGAATTTTATTTTTAGTGATGGCTCCCATTGTGAGCCTTTAGGATGTGTCATCTAGTCATACAAGTCAATTTTCATCTATGTCATGTATGAAGGACCCTTCGTGGGAATATTATATTTGTATATGAGTCAATGAAAATATCAAGTAGCCCTCCAAGACCAAGCACAAGAATTACCCTTGAGTCAGCTTCAAAGTGGAATTAATTATCTCCTCCAACAGACATGTTGGCTCACCCTCTTCAAGTCAGTTTATTTAAGGAGGATAACTTTTGAGACAAAATTTTGATGGAACAGTGATCCGAAATAGAAGTGCAAAAAGGGTAAAAGGAGATGCCTCCCAACCTACGAAGTAAAGAAGAAAGAATAGGAAGGTTCTTAGGGTATTTCTTTGGATTGTTTTAAGGGCAAAAAACCTCTATATGGGTTAGAAGTTTGTGACAACAGTGAAGAACAAGGAGAAGTATGTTGCATCAGTGAAGGACAAGGAGAAGTTTGTTGCAATAGTGAAAGCCAAGGATAAGTCTGTTGCAACAAGGGAAGTCAAGGAGAAGTACAATCCTCCTAGGGAGATGAAGTGGAAGAAGGTCGAAGGTCTAATGCAGAAGAAAGCCAAGGTTGAAGAAGAAGTCGAGAAGGAGGAAGGAGCAGAAGGTTGACTATCGTTGACTAAGGATCTTGTGTCTTGGTCTTTGTCTTGGCATTCATCAATTGGAATCTGTTGAATTTCCACGATCTTGGGTCTAGGTTAGAGTCTTAAAATCATTGATGCTACCAAACCAAGAATTTCAACCATCAACTAATCTGCACAGCTGAAATATAAAGCAGTAAATCACACATGCACAAATATACACAGTTTTTAACAAATATTGTACAATATGTACAACCCCAATCTTCATTATATAAACCAAACATGAATAAAACAACAGCCTGTGGTATACAAGATACAACGGCAAAATTTGTTGTAGCTTCACTATTGTATCTTGTCCTGTCAGTCCTTCTCTTTTGTACTGCTCACAAGTTGCCTCTTAGTCCTTCAAAGGACAACACATCGAGACTCCAGTAAGGTTGCCACCTAACATTGTTACATGTCACTTATGTAGCATGTACACGGGTTGATCCAATCTACTCTCTAGGTAGGGCTAGGTCCCGAGCTCCAAACTGCCAGGCTAGCAATCACCTTTGTCCATCAAGGTACTGCACTTCGGCACCAATCTTCACCCAACCTTCAGCTCCTCTTTGTCACTTCAAGATAGCTCGTCTAGGGCTACTTTGGCTATCCAACATACTACCCTCCACCAGATCAATGGAAACCAATACTACATTGTTGGTTTTGCTCCTAGGATGGACTCTTCAACACCACGAAACGTCCTCCACATGGCACCAACAGGCTACAACAACTCTAATCCAAATCCAACCCAAAAAAACGGATCCAACACTCATTAAAATTGTTTTCCAAGGTTGTGTCACCGTTGTTATGCCTGTGACTGGTTAGGGCATATTTACCTACCCTAATAACCCCTGATCAATCACCAAAACAACCTTCCTTGGTTGCGGCCCACTCTTAAAGAGGTGTTGGCACCGTTGGCTTCTATCTTGGGCACAGACATCCCCTAAACAACTCCATGCTGCCCTCCAAGGATGAGGTAGGGCCTGCGACCCACCTACAACACCATATGTTGTCCTTCCTTCAAGATTTATGCACTCAAGACACCTCCACGCAGGTTGAACCAACCTCTCCTTGCCTCGGCCCTCTAGGGAGCTGCCTCGGCCTCCCCTCACAACAAATCGTCGCTCAAACAGACCCTAGAAACAACCCTAAAACACCATGATGTACCTTCCTCCTTTGTTGTGGTAATTTTAGAGGTAATCCTTCTCTCCAATGGGATTATGCAAGATGAATGTTGCACTTTTAGATGAGGAATAAGCCTCATACTCTCCCTCTATTTATACATAAATGGTGGGCAACATAAAACGTCGCATAAGGGCTTCAACCATTGTCATATGTCAACTTTACACCAAGTCAACCTTGACACACATGTGAAAACTCCTTAATTAACCTTCAAAATTCATATCTCCACTTCTACAACTTAGAATTCAGAGATTCTTGAAGTGTTGGCTTCTCCTTTCCGCCCTCTATCATCTCATTCCATCACATGTAGAAATGTACTCCCGGAAATGCCCAAAACGCAATTTGGTGCAAAATCGCATACTTGGGTTCCAAGCTCACAAGTGACCCTTGTGGCGCTTTTCCCTCCAAACCCTGAACCATAGGGCTTGGAGTACTTACAAATAAACACTCCATCTTAGCAAGGGATGTACTTCCAAGACTAGCAAGTATCTCGACATCATCATCATTTCTCACAACACTTTCCCAACTCTTGGCGCTCACAATCACAGCAATCCTTGTTCTGTGAACTGCGCCTTTCTCAAAAGTGTCATTGTCACTGCTGGAAGCACCCTGCATCTTCTTCTTATCCTGTAACGCCTTCCACTCTCTCCATGATTCCTTCTTGGAAGTTGTAGGATCACCCTTGCTCCCCATTGACCATGCGCTCTTCTTTCACTGCAAAGTCTCCCTATTCGAACTCGACTCCCTCTGAGTCTCTGGAACCTAGACCTTGTTCTCTAGAAAGTGTACCTTCTTCTCAGGAACCTGTACCTAGTCCTCTAAAGCCTGCACCTCCTCCTACTTCTTTCCATCATCCATAGGCTTTCTCATCAACCTGTAGAGACCATGCTCTCTAACTCCGAGTAAAATCCAATCGAACTTAGAGCCTTTGGGCCTGAGTCTTTCCTTCCCATCTTGGAACAAGACCTCAAACCCTTTCCTCTTGATCATCGAGATGGAAATCATGCTATATCTGAGTCCTAGTACAAATAGTACATCTTGGACCGCATCACGTCTTGTCTCCATCTTGAATGGCACAACATCCGATCCTCGAATCTCCAACTGACTCTTGTCACCCAACACCATGTGCAACTTCGAGTCCCATTCAGCTAGAGTCTCAAAAATCTCTTATGACCCTGTCATATGCTTCATCGCACCACTGTCCACGTACCATCCATCCTCATTGATAGTACCCTACAAGAAATGAGAAATCATAGCAAAGTCCTCCTTTTCCAATTTCATGGTGAGATCATCTATCTCAGCTGAAATGGCCACACCAGTGGCCTGCTTTCCTTTCCTCTTCTCATCATCTCTCTTCTTCATCGAACATCTCGATGAATAATGACCCATCTCGCCATAGTTGAAACACTTGACTTTACTCAAGTCCTTTTGCTTACCCTTCATTCGTGATGCGAGTGCCATGTCATCATAGAAATACTTCTTCTTTGGATGAAGATCCTCGTCTCGCAACTCTTCCTAAATGAAGTCATCCCACAGCCTATCCCAGTCTGGCAATGATCCTGGAAACGATCCCTTTGATGAAAGGATTTGTTAATTTTAGGTATGTTCTATGCTTAGAGCAATTTATTTCAAATTCCATAGTTAGCTCAATGTCTTTTCTAGATCAGCAATCACATCAACATTAAAGTAAACTGCAGATAGAACATAAGCATAAATCACAGAAGACAAGCCAAGACAAGAGGACACAAGATGTGGCGCTAGCCAGGGAAAAACCCCAATGTGGGGAAATCCTTGATCAATTCTTCTTATAAGTTCTTCAATAGTTTAGCAAAGAGAGAGAGAGAGATAGTACATTTACAACAGAAGTCAACACTTTGTCTTATCTAGATAAGAGCATAGATCATCTCTAAGAAGATGATACATGAGATTAGTTGAAGACATGTTTCTTCAACTGATTCTCCAAGGTGACTCCTTCACCTATCATTGTGTTTCATCTCATCATCATGTTGCACCTCACCGTGTTGCACTATGCTGCACCCATCATTACAATGTTGGACCTTATGCTGCACTGTTGTCCCATGTGCCAATGTTGCACCATGCTAGCCACTATTGTCCTATGTGGCATATTGTTGTCCCACTATTAGTGACATGGCCATTCCATGTTTGCTTGATGTCCCATTGTTTTGTTGTTGTCCTATCACAACTTTCTATACCTTGTTGTTGTCCCAATAGCCTTGCGATACCTTGTTGTTGTCTCATGTGTCTTAGCAGCACTATGTAGCCCAGTTGTCCCATTTACTAGCACTATTGTACAATGTCATTGTTTTCCCATCATTGTGTTCTCCCAGTGTGCTGTTGACCCATTGAACATTGTTGTACAATGTCCTAGGACCCTCATCCATTAGCATCCTCATCACCAAAATACCATCTGTTGCATGCTACAACTCACTATTCAAGGTCCACTCCTATACTGCCACATAGGCCTGGTTAGGGCATCATTATAGTCCCATATCCAACCTTCAATTATGATGATAAGGAGTGTGGTTGCTCTTTGTTAGGATGCTAGCCCTTCTTGTTGTGGCTCTGGGCAGTCTAGCCCTCTTTAACAACCTTGGCCTCCCTGTAATTACTGTGCCACCCTACAGTAAGACTGTGTAGGGTCGCATCTGCTCTTCCATGGATTTGCGCTCCTCCAAAGTACCCTCAAATCAGTCCTATGAATGCGGCTCTTCCAACAAGGGAACTCGGCCCTCCTTCACCCTGAAACAAGCCTTAAACTAATTGCGTTTAGCCCTTAAACTTACCTCAGAGATACGATGTCCATACAGCTCTTCCATGTTGTCTAGGGCAGCCTCCTAATACTGCGGCTAGGGCATGCTATTATCCTCCTTGACTGCATCTTTGTAGGGACCAGCGTATAGGGCTATAGGCCTCTCCTTCTTGATTACGTAGAGACTAACATATAGGTTAGGGCTCCTTCTTGATAATTTTAGGGCTTCTCTTCATGATTGC
This sequence comes from Pinus tabuliformis, assembly GCA_031772625.1. Classification (NCBI taxonomy): domain Eukaryota; kingdom Viridiplantae; phylum Streptophyta; class Pinopsida; order Pinales; family Pinaceae; genus Pinus; species Pinus tabuliformis. Next base: position 926,874,044 of record CM062810.1, on the reverse strand, counting down.
ATCCTCCAGATTAGGGCAGCATATTTCTTCTTCTAGACTGTGGCTACGGTTGATTTTTAAGCCTCCTTTCCTCCTCTGTCTTAGGGCTACTTCCTCCCAGATTTGTGTAACACTAAAACCCAAGACAAGTGGAGAGAAATCAAGAGAGAAGTGTGTGTAAAATGACTCTCAAGTCATCTCCTTTTATACTAATACATTGAGCACATGTTTGGGTTATTTGGTTGTTGGTCGAGCTTCACGAATTGTCTTATAATACAAATAAATTCATAACCCCATGAATACTTATCGGAATCGGATGATATTTAGATCAATCATATACCTCTCAATGAGATGGATCCAAGAAAAATATCAACATCCATAAATAAGATGACCTACATGGAGTTTGGCCCTAGTTGCCAATTTTAACACTCCCTCTCAACTAGGGAGAACTCCATTTGTTGATCCATCTATCTGACTGTACTATCTCTCCCATCAGTGCCCTACACTTCTCTGCTCTGCTTTGCTCTACTGAGCTCTACTCTGCTTTACTCTGCTGAGCTCTGCTCTACTCTTCTCTGTTGATCTCTTATCTGCTCTACTGAGCTCTGCTATGTTGAGCTCTGCCCTGCTATGTTGAGCTCTCCTCTGCTGAGCTCTGCTCTTCTCTGCTCTGCTGAGCTCTACTCTGCTCTGCTGAACCTTGAAGAAGAGGAATTGATCGAGAATGTCTCATACCATTCTCTACTGACCCGAAGTCAGTTCCATATGAAGAGAGTGTGTCATACCAAAATTACTGATCCCAAATCAATTAGTGAGTCATATCACTCTTACCGACTCGAAGTTAGTTTTATTGATTCCACGACTGACCCACGTAGTGAACTGGGGGGTCCTTTGTTGCATCGATTGTGTAGCGGGGGGGTCACAGGGGTGGTAGCAGCCCCCCCTGTCCGGGGGGTTTGACGAGGGCGAGTAGCCCCTCTACGGGGTCCGGTGCAGCGCCCTGGGAAATTTTTTTTGGGACCCTATATTAGGTTGAACGAACCTACCTGTGGTTTTTCGGTCCATGGTTTTGGATACGATGGTTTTCGGTCCATGGTATTGGATGCTTCGGCATGTATAAATATGTATTGTAACATTGAAAGGAATATAATGAAAAATCAATCTGGTAGTCCCGGTTTTGGGATCCAGGGGAAAATCTCTGTGTATATGTGTTTTATGTGTTATGCTCTCGCATTGTTTATTTTCTGTGTTTTAGAATTCGTATGCAGGTAATTTCTGTACAGGGTTAAAACCTACATTTGGTATCAGAGTTGTTTTGGCTTCAAGGGGACGCCTTTGTTGCTGAGGGGTTTTGCTCGAGCCTCTGGTAGACCTTGTTCAGTGGGAGAACTGCGAGATCGATTCTGGTGGTGAAAGAAGATGGAGAGCAGCGGAAAGATAGAGATCGAGAAGTTCAATGGTCAGAGTTTTGAGTTGTGGAAACTCAAGATGGAGGATCTGTTGGTGGATAAAGATCAGTGGATCGTGGTAGATCCAAGTACTAAATCAACGGGAGTGACCGATGAAGAATGGAAGAAGTTGGATCGGAAGGCAAAGAGCACAATACGATTGTGTGTCTCAGATTCAATATTTTTTAATGTATCAGGGGAAGCTATGGCGAAGGATTTGTGGGACAAGTTAGGGACTTTGTACTAATTTAACTCTCTGGTGAATAAACTGTTCATGCAGAAAAATTGTATAACCTGAGGATGAAAGATGGAGACTCGGTGACAGAGCATCTGAACGCATTTAATACTGTGGTAAGTTAGTTAGCATCTATTGATATTAAAATTTCAGATGAAGATAAGTGCATCAGTTTGTTGTGTTCTCTACCAGATTCGTGGGATAGTCTGGTTATTGCAATAGGTAGCAATGCAACTGCTTTGCAGTTTGATGAAATAGTCTCAGCCTTGCTGACGGAGGAGATGAGACAGAAAAATATGGAGAGCCAAAATGGTGATGCCTTGTCTGTACGAGGACGGTCCCAGAATAGAAACAAAAATAAGTCATCGAGTGGGAGATCTAAATCTAGAGGGAGATCTAAATCTCCAGGAAAACCTATAAAGGTGGTGTGCTGGAAATGCGGAAAGAAAAGGCACTTCAAAAGGGATTGTAAATCTAAAGCTCCTGATAAAGGAAAGGGATCTGATGATGCTCCTTCTGTAGAGGCGAAAACGACCTCAGATGAAGGTGGGGATGTGTACTTGGCTTCTTCAAGTACACATGTAGATAATGAGGCATGGTTGATTGACTCAGGTGCATCCTTTCACTTCACTCCCCATAGAGAGTGGTTCTGCTAGTATGAGAAACATGATGGTGGTGATGTCTTCTTAGGAGATGATAGGAAGGCTAGAATCATTGGTCGCAGAAAAGTAAAGTTGAAGTTGCAAGGTGGAAGGGTTAGAACACTTCCAGGTGTTCTGCATATTCCTGCATTGGCCAGAAATCTAATTTCTGTAAGCAAGTTGGATGATGCAGGTGTAAAAACAGTGTTCGAGAAGGATACCTGCAAGATGGTTCGGGGAGCACTGGTATTGATGCGGGGAGTTCGGACTGGAACTCTGTAAAAGCTGCAAGGTAGCACTGTTGTTGATGGGTGCAACAGTTCTGTGGTTCCTGAAAGTGGAGCTGAAAATCTAGTGGTCTCTGGAGAGAAGACCATGTTGTGGCATCAAAGGCTTGGACATATTGGAGAGAAGGCCCTTCGAATACTTCATGGTAAAGGTATGGTAGAAGGTAGGAGTAATAGCTCTCTGGATTTTGATTTCTGTGAAAATTGTGTATATGGAAAGCAGAATCGGGTGAGTTTTTCCTCTGGTGCTAAGAGGGCGAAACAGATATTAGAGCTTGTGCACAATGATGTGTTTGGACCTATGAAGGTTCCATCACTGGGTAAGTTTGTGTACTATGTATCATTTATAGATGACTTCTCAAGGAATACATGGATATATTTCCTTAAGAAGAAATCTGAAGTCTTTGACAGGTTTAAAGAATTTAAGGCTCTGGTGGAAAATCAGACAGAGAAGAAGATAAAAGTGCTGAGGACAGATAATGGTGGAGAGTTTTGCAGCAAGGAATTTGAAGAATTCTGTAAGAAGTGTGGTATAGCACGGCAGAAGACTACTCCATATACACCTTAGCAAAATGGAGTCGCAGAAAGAATGAACAAGACGTTGATGGAAAGGGCAAGAAGCATGCTCAGTGGTGTCGGGTTAGGACAGGAATTCTGGGCAGAGGCAGTGGATACTGCATGTTATTTGGTCAACAGGTCACCTTCATCAGCGTTGGAGGATAATACTCCACAAGAAGTATGGACTGGTAGGAAACCCTCTCTTTCACATCTGAGAGTATTTGGATGTGATGCATATGTACATGTTCCATAGGAGAAACGAACCAAGTTGGATAGTAAATCTGAAAAGTGCATCTTTATTGGGTATAAGGATGGTTTAAAGGGTTATAAGCTTTGGAACCCAGTCACACAGAAGGTTGTGTACAGCCAAGATGTGGTGTTCAGAGAGGTAAAAGATGTTATTAAACATGAAGTCCAACCAAAGGAACCTGAGAAGATAGAGTTTGAGCTAAAGGAGGAAGAATCAGACTCTGCAGCAGAGGAGGAATCAGAAGATGAAGAGCCACAAACTCCGGCTGTGAGAAGATCAGTTCGAGAAAGAAGGCAGCCAGATAGGTATAGTCCTTCTGCTTTCTGTTCAAATTTTGCTTTGTCTATTACTGATGATGATCCTAGAACTGTGAAGGAAGCAGTAGATTCAGAGGATGGAAAACTCTGGAAAGAGGCCATGGTTGATGAAATGGCATCTTTGCACAAAAATGAGGCTTGGGATCTGGTGGAGTTGCCGGCTGGAAGGAAACCCATTGGCAGCAAATGGGTGTTCAAAAAGAAGACAAATGCAGAAGGGAAGGTGGAGAAATACAAAGCTCGGTTGGTAGCAAAAGGTTATTCCCATGTGTCGGGAATTGATTTTGGTGATATTTTTTCTCTTGTTGCCAAGGTAACTTCTATTAGATTACTCTTATCTGTAGCTGTTGCTTTTGATTTTGAGGTAGAACAGATGGATGTGAAGACAGCATTTCTTCACGGGGATTTGGAAGAGGAAATCTACATGAAGCAACCTGAAGGCTTTGTGGTGAAGGGTAAGAAAGAACTGGTATGCAAGTTAAAGAAGTCTCTATATGGGTTAAAACAGTCACCAAGAATGTGGTATCAGAAATTTGATACATTTATACGGGGACTTGGCTTCACCAGAAGCAAAGCAAATCACTGTGTATTTTAAATTAATTGGTGACCGTGTTATTTATCTGGTCTTGTATGTGGATGATATGTTCCTGGTTGGAAATGACAAAGAAATTATCCAGGATTTGAAGACCCAATTTTCCTCCAAATTCGACATGAAAGATCTTGGTGCTGCTAACTATATTTTGGGCATGGAAATTAAAGGAGATCAGGCAAAGAGGAAGCTCTGGTTAAACCAGAGGAAGTATGTCGAGACAATACTGCAAAGGTTTAATATGCAGGATAGTAAACCGGTGAAGGTTCCTATTCCTGTAGGTGTGAGGTTATCTGTTGAACAGTGTCCCAAGACACAAGAAGAGGAAGAGGACATGTCCTGTGTTCCATATGCGAGTGCAGTCGGTAGCCTGATGTATGCAATGGTCTGTACTAGACCAGACATTGCACATGCAGTGGGAGTATTGAGCAGGTTTATGTCAAAACCAGGGAAGGAGCACTGGACAACAGTGAAGCGGGTTTTCAGGTATTTTGCGTGGCACTAGTGATTATGGTTTGTGCTACCAAGGAAGACCAGGATTGGACAGAGTGTTGGATATTCGTGGCTTTGTTGATGCAGACTGGGCTGGAGATTTAGATCAAAGAAGATCTACAAGTGGGTATGTGTTTAACCTATTTGGAGGTGCAGTCAGTTGAATGAGTAAGAAACAATTGTAGTGGCACTATCAACTACAGAGGCAGAATACATGGCAGCCACTCATGCAAGCAAGGAAACAGTTTGGTTGTAGAAATTGTGTTCAAGTATGGGGTTAGTACAGGGAGCTATAAGAATAGACTGTGACAGCCAAAGTGCAATTTTCTTGGCAAAGAACCCTGCTTATCATTCAAAGACAAAGCACATTGATGTTCAGTATCACTTTGTGAGGGATATGATAGAAGACAAAAGGGTGTTGCTGGTAAAGGTGGACACTTTGAAGAATACTGCAAATGCATTGACAAAATCTATGAGCTCTGAGAAGTTCTCTTGGTGTAGAGAAACAATGGGCATTTTAGGGCTAGAAAAATGACTAAGCTCTCTTGTGGCCCCGTGTGGAAAGAAAACAACAAGTGGGAGATTGTTGGGTTGTGTTATATTCTTTCCACGACTAACCCACGTAGTGAACCGGGGGGTTAGAGGGGGGGCGGAGCCCCCCCTTCGTTGTGTTGATTGCGCAGTGGGGGGTCACAGGGGGGGCGGCAGCCCCCCCTGTCCGGGGGTTTGAGGGGGGCGGGTAGCCCCCCTCTACGGGGTCCGGGGCAGCGCCCTAGGAAAAAAATTTTGGACCCTATATTAGGTTGGGCGAACCTACCTATGGTTTTTCGGTCCATGGTTTTGGATGCGATGGTTTTCGGTCCATGGTATTGGATGCTTCGACATGTATAAATATGTATTGTAACATTGAAAGGAATATAATGAAAAATCAAGCTGGTAGTCCCGGTTTTGGGATCTAGGGGAAATCTCTGTGTATATGTGTTTTATGTGTTATGCTCTTGCATTGTTTATTTTCTGTGTTTTAGAATTCGTAAGCAGGTAATTTTTGTACAGGGTTAAAACCTACATATTGATCCCAAATCAATGGAGGTCATCCTAGCATAGGGAGTACAATAATACAATGATGCATCCATCGATAGTACTACTATGGACCCTAACCCCATTTCCCTACTCATTGGCCAGATGAGAGGTACTTCCCATGAGTCCCAGACTGCATGGGTAGGATGCCTCGATGGGAGAACCACTCATCCTATCCTTAAGTCACCACGGGATATCATAGGGGAAGGCTAAGCCATTCACCCTGTACACAACGCACCATTAGGGGAGGGTGAGTCGCCCTATGGTCGCTTGTTGCTACAATAAGTACCCCAAGCGCCCTAGAGCTCCTAGAGCTCAATGTATGCAACATGCAAGACCCTCATAAAAGGGTCTCTCAACGACTCCAAGTCATTCGGGAAAGTCACAAATTTGACGTTTCCCCAGGACTTTGACAAAATGTCTGCAACCTGTACATCAGCCTCAATGCGATGGAGCCTCCTCGCTCATCGACGTACCATATCCTACATAGAATAACAGATTCCTCAACAATCGAATCCCTCCTTGGTTGACACAGAGGATCACAGTGGTATCCATCATGTGTACAAACGGCTCGCTAAAGAGCTTCCACAACCAAGCATCTTTACACGAGATCATACTCGTAGCTATGTATTCGGTCTCAGAGGTGCTTATAGAAACCGACTTCTGCTTCTTGCTCATCCATGATATCGAAGCAGAATCCAAAGAGAACGAACATTTAGAAGTTCTCTTGCGATCCTCCACACTACCTACCCAGTCAGCATTCGAATAATCATGCAGCTTCACATTTCCGATAGTGTATCTCAATTCATGAGAGATTGTGCCCCGAAGATATCTTAGAAGATTCTTGGCACCAATCCAATGAGGCTCAACCATATATGAGCTCATGATGCTAACTTCAAAACATATGTCCTGACGGAAGTTCACCAAGAACATCAACGCGAATGAGTTTATGAAACTCAGAGGCATTTCCCAAATCCGGCCCGACATCACTACCATATAACTTCTGAAAGTTAAAATCTTCAAGGTAGTCACGGATTTGCAGTTTACCATTCCACATCTGAAATCCAACTCCCTCTTACTTCTGCAAATATCAGAAATAGGTCGTCCTCAGAAGGTGTCATATGAGAGGTCTATCATCCACAACCTTTGAGCAATGGTTCGGATCGGTTTCACTCCTAGTGAATCTCAGCTTCATCAGACAGCTAACAATCCTCTCATACTACGCCTGGGGTGTTTTGCTTCAAGCCATAGAGGGCTTTCTTCCACTTGTATACATGAGATTCCCAATCATGAATCTCAAATTCCTTAGGTTGTTCCAAACCTGTGGACCTGCTACATGAGGGGAATGGTCCCCTTGTAAGATTTTCCTTCGGTACATCTCAAACATGTACCTTCATTCTCTTCTTGAATTCAGGCATCCCTGTCACCATCTAACTCACATCAAGTAGAACCCCATAAGTAGACCTCTGGTGTTATAGATGAGATATGTCAATTGACATGATCCCCAATGGACCATCCTGCAACTTGATACAAATTTCCAACCCTGAACCCATGAGAAAAAGCATCTTTAAAAACACGTACCTTTCCGTCGATGAATGCCACCATGAAACCTTTGACTTTCATTGCCGAAATGGACACCATGTTCTTCTTGTGATCAAGTACATAAAAGAGATTATGTAAATGAATCAAATTACCCTCATTCAATTGAGGGGTAACATTCCCTACACCCTTTATGGGATAGGTGGCATCGACTCCAAGTATAATCCCACGATTGTTTCCACCTCTACCAAAATTAGAGAGCACCCTTCTATCTGATGAAGTGCCTTCAAGCACCACAATCAATAAGCTAGATTCCCAAAGAGTCTGAAGGAGAGGGCCAATACAAGATAACACTTCGTTATCTTATTAGAAACAACATTTGATTCTTCATACCTAGGGTTCCTTTCTTTCTTGAAGAGTCAGCCATTTCCTGGATGACCTGTATTACTTGGCATTCCTCCAATCATTGAACATGTCCCTGGAATGATTGTCTTCTTCATCAAGTGATGTGCCCCAACCTCGGACACTTCTTCGCATAATGGTCGAACTTATTACAAACAAGGCATCTGCCTATCCTTTTGACCTTAGATCTGGACTTTCCATTAAAGTGATCTTTAAGTAAGCCATCAGAAGCTTTTGTTTTGCCACTCTGATAATATTTCCTGCTTCGACTTCACCCTTGGTGAATTTAAAGAGTGATGAGGAATCCATTGATCCTTTTGTCCTTTCCCAATTGTCTTTGGTGATTGCTCTTTCACTCTTTCTTGGGCTTTGTCTTCACTTGAGCTCTGATACCATGTTAATTTTAGGTATGTTCTATGCTTAGAGCAATTTATTTCAATTTTCACAGTTAGCTCAATGTCTTTTCTAGATTAGCAATCACATCAACATTAAAGTAAACTACATATAGAACATAAACATAAATCGCAAAAGATAAGGCAAGACAAGAGGACACAAGATGTGGCACTAGCCAGGGACAAGCTCTAATGTGGGGAAACCCTTGATCAATTCTTCTTATATGTTCTTCAATAGTTCAACACAGAGAGAGAGAGAGAGAGATAGTACATTTACAACAGAAGTCAACACTTTGACTTATCTAGATAAAATAATAGATCATCTCTAAGAAGATGATACATGAGATCAGTTGAAGACATGCTGCTTCAACTGATTCTCCAAGGTAACTCCTTCACCTATCATTGTGTTGCATCTCGTCATCATGTTGTACCTCACCATGTTGCACTATGCCTCACCCATCATCACAATGTTGACCATTATGTTGCACTGTTGTCCCATGTGCCATTGTTGCACCATGCTAACCACTATTGTCCTATGTGGCATACCGTTGTCCCACTGTTAGTGACATGGCCATTCCATGTTTGCTTGTTGTCCCATTGTTTTTCTGTTGTCCCATCACAGCTTGCTATACCTTTTTGTTGTCCCAATAGCCTTGCCATACCTTGTTGTTGGCTCATTGTGTCTTAGCAGCACCATGTAGCCCAAGTGTCCCATTTACTAGCACTGTTGTACAATGTCATTGTTGTCCCATCATTGTGTTGTCCTAACATGTTGTTGTCCCATTGAACGTTGTTGTACCATGTCCTAGGACCCTTATCCATTAGCATCCTCATCGCCAAAATAACATCTATTGCATCCTACAGCTCATTGTTGAAGGTCCACTCCTATGCTTCCATGTAGCCCTGGTTAGGGCATCGTTACAATCCCATATCTATCCTTTAATTCTGCTGATAAGGAGTGTGGTTTCCCTTTGTTAGGAGGCCGACCCTTCTTGTTGTGGTTCTGGGCAGTGTAGCCCTCTTTAACAACCTCGACCTGCCCGTAATTACTACGGCACCCTACAACAAGACTATGTAGGGTTACAACTACCCTTACATGGATCTGTACTCCTCCAAAGTTCCCTCAAATTAGTCCTGTGACTGCGACTCTTCCAGCAAGGGAACTCGGCCTTCCTTCACCCTGAAATGTGCCTTAAACTAACTGTGTTTAGCCCTTAAACTTACCTCAGAGATACACTGTACATACATCCTTCCATGTTGTCTAGGGTAGCCTCCTAATGTTGTGGCTAGGGCATGCTATTATCCTCCTTCACTACATCTTTGTAGGGACCAACGTGTAGGGCTATAGGCCTCCTTCTTGACTGTGTAGAGACCAGCGTATAGGTTAGGGCTCCTTCATGATAATGTTAGGGATTCTCTTCATGACTGCATCCTCTAGATTAGGGCAACATATTTCTTCTTCTAGACTGCGGTTAGGTTATGCATAGAAGCTAGGGCTAGGATTGCGGCTAGGGTTGATTGTTAAGCCTCCTTTCCTCCTACGTCTTAGGGCTACTTCCTCCTAGATTTATCTCACACTAAAACCCAAGACAAGTGGAGAGAAATCAAGAGAGAAGTGTGTGTGAAATGACTCTCAAGTCATCTCCTTTTATACTAAAACATTGAGCACATGTGTGGGTTATTTGGTTGGCTGACCTTCACAAATTGTCTTATAACACAAATAAATTCATAACTCCATGAATACTTATCGGAATCAGATGATCTTTAGATCAATCCTATACCTCTCGATGAGAGGGATCCAAGAAAAATATCAGCAGCCATAAATAATATGACCCACATGGAGTTTGGCCCTAGTTGCAAATTTTAACAGGTTTCCATTCCTCAATGAACCCTTTCAAGGAAATCCTTACCATATCTCCATCTGAGATAGTGACACTGATGGCATCAAGCTCACTTTTGACCTAGGATAATCTCGTCAAATACGAGGTCATGCTTTCACCCTTTATCATCTTGGTGGACTTCAACTTATCCACCAATACCAATACCGAGTTCTTGTTCTTATTCTGGAACAAATTCTGAGGAGCCATCCACATCTCATGTGCATTGTTCTTCCCAGACAAATGAGGTATTAGGGAATCCTTCACACCATCTAGAATGATCAATCTCACCCTTGCATCCAAATCTTCATATATTTCTAGCTCCTTAGGGTCAGTTGGCTTCTTGATCCCTTTCTCGGCAAATTCCCAGATCATGTTGACCTGCAATACCAACTTGATCCTTTCCTTCCAAGACTATAGTTGGACAACCCCTCCAACCTATCCTCATACCGGAGACCTGCTTATAACTTTGACATTGTCACCTATAATGTGACCAACTCCATCTTAAGTTGTACTTCAATGTGCACAACTCTGATTCACTGAGTTCCAAAGTAGCTCATACACGCTCTGATACCATGTTGAATTTCCATGATCTTGAGTTTAGGTTAGATTCTTAAAATCATTGATGCTACCAAACCAAGAATCTCAACCATAAACTACTTTGCACAGTGGAAATATAAAGCAGTAAATCACACATGCACAGATATACACAATTCTTAACAAATAGTGTACAATATGTACAACCCCAATCTTCGTTATATTAAACCAAATCTGAATAATACAATAGTCTATGGTATACAAGATACAATGACAAACTCTATTGCAGCTTCATCGTCGTATCTTGTCCTCTCGATCCTTTGCTTCCATATTGCTCACTAATTTCCCCTTAAACCTTCAAAGGTCAACACATCGAGACTCTAGAAGGGCTTCCACCTAACATTGTTGCACACCTCTTTGGTTGCATGTACATGGGCTGATCTAATCTTCTCTATAGGTAAGCATAATTCTTGAGCTCCAAACTGCCTAGCTAGCAGTTACCTTTGTCTATCAAGGCACTACACTTCGGCACCAATCTTCACCAAACCTCCAACTCTTCTTTGTCACTTCAAGATAGCTCATCTAGGGCTACTTTAGGTAGCCAACACACTACCCTCCACCAAATAAATGGCACCCAATACTACACTATCGATTTTGCTCCTAGGACGAACTGTTCACCACCATGGAAGGTCCTCCACATCGCACTGACAGGCTGCAACAACTCTTATCCAAATAGGACCCAATAATACGGATCCAACACTCATCAAAATTGTTGTCCAAGTCTGTGTCACTATTGTTATGTGTGTGACTGGTTAGGGCATATTTACCTAGTGTAATAACCCCTTCTCAGCCACCAAAACAACCCTCCTTGGTTGCAACCTACTCTTGAAGAGGTGTTGGCACCCTTGGCTGTTGTCCAGGGCATAGATAGCCCCTAAACCGTTCCACACTACCCTCTAAGGATGATGCAGGTCCCACATCCCACCTACATCAACATACGCTACCCTTCCTTCAAGAGTTATGCACTGAATACACCTCCACGTAGGATGAACCAACCTCTCCTTGCCTCGACCCTCTAGGGAGCTGCCTCGACCTCCTATCTCAACCACTCGGCACTCAAACAAACCCTAGAAATAGCCCTAAAATACCACACTATCCCTTCCTCCTTTGTTGCGGTAATTTCATAGATAATCCTTCTCTCCAACGAGCTTATGAAAGATGAATGTTGCAATTTTGGATGAGGAATAAGCCTCATACTCACCATTATTTATACATGAGGGTCTCCATAAAACGCTACATAAGGGCTTCAACCACTGTCATATGTCAACTTTACGCCAAGTCAGCCTTGAAAAACATGTGAAAACTCCTTAATTAACCTTCAAAAATTCATATCTCCACTTCTACAACTCAGAATTCAACGATTCTCGAAGCGTTGGATTCTCCTTTCTGGCCTTTATCGTCTCATGCCATCACATGTAGAAATGTGCTCTTGGAAATGCCCAAAATATGATTTGGTGCAAAACCCCATACTTGGGCTCCAAGCCACAAGCGACCCTTGTGGCGCTTTTCCCTCCAAACCCTAAACCCTAGGGCTTGGAGTACCTCCCAAGCTACACAAATCAACAAAATTTCTACAAGAAGAAGAATGTGTTTAGGTTTTCCTCTCAAGTGGGAGAGGTTTCGGCCCTGGTTGATAACCTATATTCTGTGTCTCTTTTCTCTTTATGGTTTATTCATTAGTAGTTATTTGATAAATAAGAACACTAATAACCTAAGTAATAGAAGATCCTAATCTAAAGAAGTAAAAAGCACTCACAAGCAGTTACTAATAGAAGAGAAATCACTTAATTGTTATGCCTAGATTTCTCAACATCGAGGAGTATTACAGGTGCACCATCATTACTTCTGCATGAAGCTGGGCGCAAAACAAAAATTTGTGCCACTGGGAGGAGGTTTGTGTTTTCTTGCTAGATTTTGAAAATTGCAGGAAGTGGGGAGCCTTGAATTTGCATGAACAATTCTTGTAGTTTGTGGAGCAAATTTTGAGGGGAGATTGTAGTGCTAAATACCTCATTTCTTGAGTTGCACAAAGGCTCATTCGCAGGGCCTGTGCAAGCCTTGGAGGCTCTAGGCTTGAGGGCTAAGCAAGGCAAAGGAGTTGAAACTATTAAATGATGTTTTAGTGGAGGAATTTGGAGAAATTTTTGGGGACATTCCAAGGAGGTTTGGCTCCTGTTGAGGAGGTATTTTCACGGAGGAGGATATTGTCAGTGCAAGAGGGAGTTCACACTTTCTATGGGTTTTTCAGCTGCTAGGTTTGACACCAATTCCTTTTTGGTTCCGATGGAGATAATTTAGGAGAGGTACTAGCAGCAATTTCAAAGGATTCTGAGCATAGAGGAAGCAAAAATCACCATTTCCTTCTTGCTGCAATGACAAATTTCTCATTTAGCGTAGAGATTTTGTGGGAAAATTCTCTAGAGCTTGGACAACAGATTTAACACCTAGGTTTGGCCCTTCTTGTTGTAGTAAGCCCAAGTTCATCTTTCCTCGGCTATTTTGTACACTTTGTGCTTAGAAATTAATAAAAGAATCATATTTTGGCGCTGCTAATTGTGTATTTGATATTGTGTGTGTGAGCTTGCTATTTTGAGCAATGTTATTGTTACATGTTTATGTTATTCACTATTAATTTACAGTTAGAGGATGGCTACATGATGTTCATAAAGGTTGAAGTTCTTCGAAGACATGATGATTCTAAAGGAAGAGCTTATGTAGCTACTACTACTATGATCTCCACTGAAAGAACAAAGTAGTTGATGTTGGACACATCTCCTTAGTTGAAAGGGAGCTTGGATATATTCCCTTTGTGTGAGAAGGATCGTCTATATCCTCCCTAGTTGAGAGGGATTGACGATAAACATGATTATCTACTTCATGTGTCATGCACTAGGCCAGGACTAACAGTCGTACGTCTAGGGAAGGCCATGAGGAGAGAATGGGGACGAAAGAATTGGATAAGCATCTAAGACTGATACTCCTTGAGAATAGATTTTCCTTGAAGTTTGACCTTGATGATGTTGAATCTATACTAATTTGTATACCATAATATTGAGGCACTGACCAAATCATGACGATGAGTTGTTGTACCTTAGGCTAATTAGCTTGTATGATGGTACTCAGGGTTTTGTTAATTTTAGTTAAAAATAGTATGTTCCTTCAATGTTCTTTAGCAACCCAATGACAATTTACAATTTAGTTTTCCAATAACAATCACATTAACCATACATCACATTGACAGTAACTGTAGATAAAACATGAACAAAAAAATGCAGAGGACAAGCCAAGAGAAGGACACCAGATTTGGCATGTCAGGGAAAAACCCCAAGATGGGGAAAACCCTTTAATCAATTCTTCTTATTATTATATCAAATGTTCAGCACAGACAGAGAGAAGACAAAAGTCAAAATTGAATTGCCAAGTCAAAGTCAAAACAACCTTGTCAAATCTGCAGTCAACAGCAGTCAAATTATGCCTTAACCAGAAAGTGAACAATGGTCAACGCAACAACTGTCCTCTTTGGAGCTTGATCAAAGGCAATCAAAATCAGCCTTCAAAAGTCGTCAAAGTTAGCCCAAAATAATCATGAAAACAAAGGTTAAACTTGGTCAAACTTTGTGGTCAACTTTGTTGTCAGGGCTCTAGTCAACCCTGCAACTGGTATGTAATAAAAGTCAATAGAATGCCTCAATTCATGTGCCAATAGATGTGGTCTGCCAAAAATGAATTTCTGGCACAAAAACCACATTCAAAAGAGGTCAAATCACCCTTGGTCAACACTGGTCAAACCTGCAATAGTCTCTGAAATTTTGGCCCTATAATTAGTCTTGCAATTTGTCCTTCTAATGCGACATGTGTGAGGAAAAGGTATGCCCAATAAGTTGTATGAACCAATCAGAGGAGAGAGATGATTATATGAGTGAGTGAGATGCCAAATGAGGTTGGAGGTCTCTCTTATTTATACAAATCGTTGAGGGAGAAGTGACATGTCTCTTGAGTTTCATCAACCTACATGATAATGTGGTCAACCTTGACAATTTGCACATGTGGACTTAACCTCAAAAATATATTTTCCCTTGTCAAAATTTGATGATCTTTAGGTCAATTTTGGTCCTTTCAAAAATAAGAATTTAATGCAATCATCATCTCCATCAAATGGGTTGTCCAAAGTGGAATTTGGCCTTAGTTATCAATTTTAACACTCCCTCTCAACTAAAGAAAATTCCACCTGCTAATCCATCTGTCATCATGCCATGTTATCTGCATCTCGTCTCTACTCTGTTGAACATTGATGTAACAATGAAGAAGAATTGATTAAGAGTGAGTCAGAAGACCTTGGCACTCTCAACTGACAAAATTCAGTCTAAGCGTAGAACCCCATTTGGATTTGATCTCGGATCAATTTGTTGAACACCGTGAATCCTAGAAATAGGGACTACGACAATACATGATGCGTCCATTTGTATTACTATGGTTCCTATCCACTTTTCCCAACTCATTGGAAGATGAGAGGTACTTCCCATGAGTCTCTGACTACATGGGTAGGATGTATGTTGGGGCATCTGCAGGAGAAGTTGAACCACTCATCCTGTTCATATGCCATAGGAGAAGGTGAACCACTCATCCTATGCATATATCATGAATCATAGGGGAAAGTGAACCACTCACCCTACACGTGTCATCAATCATAGGGGAAGGTGAACCAGTCACCCTATGGTCGCTTATAGCTCAAGAAGTACCCTAAGCCCTCAGGAACTCCAAGAGCTCAATGTCCAACTCAATGGGAACCCTCATGGAAGGGGTTCTTCCACGACTCCAAGTCTCTCTCGGAAGGCTAAGAATTTGACCTTCCCTTAGGACTTCCTGAGAATGTCAGCAATTTACTCATCAATCATGATGTTTTCAAGCCTTATTGCTCCTTGTTGTAACATATCCGAGATAAAGTGGTACCTAATATTAATATGGTTGGAGCAGTGGTGGAAAACGAGATTATCTGAAAGGTGAATCCCACTCTGGTTGTCGCAATAGATCATGGTGGTATCTAGCGCATGATCAAATAGATCACTGAAGAGCTTCCTCAACAAGACAACTTCACAACATGTCATACTAGCTACAATGTATTTGGACTTGGCATTGCTTAGAGAAACTGATTTTTTCTCCCTGTTCAACCAAGAAATCGAAGCAGATCCCCATGAGAAGCAACATCCTGATGTGTTCCTTCTATCCACCACACTGCCAGCCCATTCAACGTCAGTATATCCATGTAACCTCAAATTTCCGGTAGTGTAACTCAACCCATAGTTGATTGTGCCTTGGAGATATCTTAAGAGATTCTTAGCAACAATCCAATGTATGTGATAAGGCTCAAATAAATTGACTCAACGTATTCACAGTGAAGCATATGTTCAACCAGGAGTTTACCATGAACATCATGGCCCCCACATCACTTCCACATAGCTTCTTGAAGTTGAGTTCCATCGGAGTAGACACATACTTGCAATTGATCATTCCGCATCTCTCTAGCGGCTTCACAATGTATTTTCCTTGAGAAAGGAAAATCTCACCTAAATTTTGCCAAACCTCTAGGCCTAAGAAGTAATGCATCACACCATTAGGGGAATTTTGAGGTCTAAAATGGGCCTCCTAAGGAAATTATAAAATAATAATGGAAATAATAAAATAAAATTAGATTACGTCATCAAATTTTAGAGGAAAAAAAAAACTACTTTTTCAACTCGTACTTTCAACTTATCTCCCTATGGGTTTACTCAAATTTCGAGCAGGAACACTTGTTCGATGCAGAATTTAATTCCTCATCCAATGAGTACCCATGTTGCATACTTTCTATTGACCCCGCTACATGAAAAATGAGAAATACATGAAAACCGTGATTGCAATCATGGTTTTTCATGTAGCAAGGTCCATCGAAAGTATGTAACATGGGTACTATTTAAATGAGGAATTAAATTTTGCACCCAATGACTACTCCCGCCAGAAATTTGAATAAAAAATTAGGGAGATATGTTGAAAATACGAATTGAAAAAGTAGTTTTAGTATTTTATTATTTATTAATCTTTTTATTTTTTTACTCCAAAAATGGTGAATCATCCCCTGTGGTTGACATCATCATCTTAAATCCTATTGGTTCTTATAAAGTTTATTTTGGTTGTACATTTTTCTTAGGAGGCCCATTTTAGACCTCAAAATTCCTCTAATGCCAAGTTCTTTCATCTTGAACTTGGAAGTCAACTCCCTCTCGCATTGATAAATGAGAGAGTCTGCACCAATGAGAAAGAGATCATCAACATAAAGGAGCAAAATGAGAGGCATGTCCTTTTCAACCTTGAAGTATAGGTTTGGATCAGTGAAGCTCCTTGTAAATCCCGGCTTCATAGGATAGCTATCAATCCTCTCATACCAAGCCTTAAGGGCTTGCTTCAACCCATAAAGGGCCTTCTCCAACCTACACACATGTGTCCTTCGATCTTGTACTTCAAATCCCTAAGGTTGTTCCAAGTAGACTTTCTCCTTAAGAGAGCCACGCAAGAATGCAGTCTTATCGTCCATTTGATGTAGCCTCCATCCTTGAGTGGCAAGGACAGAAATAATAGATCAGATAGTGGTATATCAGGAAACCAGTGAAAATATCTCATCATAGTCCACTCCTCCCTTTTGATAGAAACCTCGAGAAACAAACCCGACCTTATATTATTTAGCGCTCCCATCAACTCCATGTTTAATTTGTTAAATCCATTTAGAAGTGACCACAGACTTGTCCTTGGGTCTAGATAACATGTCACAGACATCATTCTTCAAGATTGGCTCACACTCCTCATTCATCGCATCTTTCTAAACTTGGTGCTTTACGACTTCTTCGAACGAACATGGTTCATCTTAAACAATAGTACTCATAGCAGCCAAGGACCCTTGATACATGTTCGACTTCTTACATTCACGAAATGTCCCTCTTGGAGCAATATGTGTTTCAACATCTTCGATAGTATCTTTGAGCCATAGAGTTATTTTCCTTAAGGTAGAGGAATCGTCGGGAGGTGGATCAATATTATCCATCGGGCCATCAAAAACAGGCATGGGCTCATCTGTCAGAGGTTCATCATGTTTTTCTACAACATCATCATCGCCCTTCCTTAAGATAGGGAGATCTCTCACTTTCCCAAGGGAAGTGTATTCATCAAAGATAACATCATGACTCACTTCCACATCTCTTTGACCAGGCACATAGATTTTATATGCCTTTTATTTTTCACTATAGCCAACAAATATATCCCTCTTCCTGGATGGTTCCAACTTGTTTCTTTTCTCTTTAGGCACATGAAAATACATGGGACAACCAAATATTCTAAAATGAGAAACATTGTGTTTCTTACCAATGAAGGCCTCCTCAGGTGTCTTGAAATCCAGTGCTTGATGTGGGCTCTTATTTTGAAAATTTACTCCAGTGTTGGCAGCTTCTCCCCAGAAGAACTTTGGTAGGCTTTGATCATGGAGCATGGCACATGTGGCTTCCATGATTGTTTGTTTCTTCCTTTCAGCAACTCCATTATGCTCAACAGTTATGGAACAGTTGTCTCCCTCTTAATGCCAACCTTTCTGCAAAATTCATTGAATTCATTTGATTCATATTTTGTTCCATTGTCGGTCCTCAATATCTTGGTCTTCTTCCCTGTTTGATTTTCCACCAATGCTTTGAGAAAACAAAACCATTTGAACACTTCATCCTTCCTCTTCAAGAAATAGATCCATGTTTTGCCAGAGTAGCCATCCACAAAGATTGCATAATATAAGCATCCTCTCAGCGATGTTACTGGTAACATACTAGACAGGTCATAATGGACTAATTGAAGAATATTAGTTGTGATGCTCTCACTAGAAGGGAATGGTCCTTTTGTATGTTTCCCAGTTACACAACCCTAACAAACGCCTTCATTATTCATGTTAAACCCGAGCATACTTGTGACCATATTCCTTACCCCAGGTAAGGCTTTGTAATCTAAGTGGGTAAATCTTTGGTTCCATAACTCAGATTGAAGAGAAGTATCGCTTGCCAAAGCTCCCAAAGGACTTCCTCCAACTTGATAAAGACCATCAACCCTAAATACAAAAGTAAATGCATCTTTAGGGCTTCTTTTCCGAACACGTACCCGATGAGAGGGCCTCCTTGTACCCAGTGAAGTGTCTTGAGGCTCCACTATCAATAAACTGATGATCCAACGTGTCTGGAGGAGAGGTACTAGATAGAGCGAAAATAAGATAAAATTGTTGTTTTTCTACAACATTACTTTCATCATACCTGGCATTTATTGTCTTCTTGGGAGGTCGACCATTTCTATTTCGAGCAGCGGGGGCATTTCTCTTTCCTCTATTGTTGAACTTATTGTTCCTTTGATTTCCATTGCTTTTGAAATTGTTGTGGTTGTTGTTGTCATCATCACTTGGAGAATTCTTCTTGTGATGACACTCTCTTGTATAGTGGTTGAACTTGTTGCAATTGTAGAACCTTCCTTTTCTTCCTTCCTTGAATTTCTTTTTGAATCCTTGACCTTGTCTCCTTGGACCAACATTATTCTTCCTTTTTTCATGAACGGATAATGCAGTAGGTTCATTTCTATTGGAGGGCTTATCTCTCTCCATTATCATAGTCTCCTCTTGAGTGCTTCTAACCAAAAACTCATCGAAACCAGGTATTCTTTCGTTGTTGAGAATGGTGGTGACAAATACATCCCATGATCTTGGAAGACCTCCAAGAGCAATGAGAGTGAGCTCCTTGTCATAAATAACTTCTCCAACAAATAGCAAGTGATTCTTGATTTGAGTTATTATCATGAAGTAGGATTGGATAGACTCCCCTTATTCATTTCAATATCCTTCAACTTGTTTTTGAGAAAGAAGATTTGATTCGAATTTGTTCACTTTGAACATCCCAACCAGCTTATCATACATCTCCTTGGATGTTCCCAAATCAAAAATATAGGCAACCAAATGGTTTTGAATAGAGTCTATGATAATTTTCTTAGTTTTGACCTCACCTTTCTTATACTTCGTCTTCGCAGCAGCAGGTGCATTTGAAGGAGGCTCCACCACTTCTCCATACACATAGTCCATTGCATCATGCTCTTCCAAATTCAAGTCCAAAGTCATATTCCATGCATGATAATCATATTTATCGAGTTGATCCTAAGTCTTGAAGTAAGACGTAGAAGCCATTGAGTCTTGTCCTTGTCCAATATATCTCTCTTTGTGATTGCTTTTCTCTCTCTTGCTTGGACTTTGTCTTCACTTGGGCTCTACTACCATGTTAATTTTAGTTAACAATGGTATGTTCTATGCTTAGCATAATTAGTTGAATATTCTTTAGCAGCCCAATGAAAATTTCCAATTTAGTTTCCCAATAGAAATCACATTAACCATAAATCATATTGACAATAACTATAGATAGAAAATGAATGACAAAAATGTAGAAGACAAGCCAAGACAAGAGGACACCAGATTTGGTGGATGCCAAGGAAAAACCCCAAGATGGGGAAACCTTTTGATAAATTCTTATTATTATTATATCAAATGTTCAGCAAAGTCAAACTAACCAAATCAAAGTCAAAATAGCCTTGTAAAATATACAATCAACGACAGTCAAATTATGCCCTAACCAGAAAGTCAACAATGGTAAACACAACAGCAAAAAATCCTATTTGGAGCTCAATCAAAGGTAGTCATACTCAACCTTCAGAAGCGGTCAATGTCAGCCCAAAACAATGGTCAAACGTGGTCAAACTCTGCAGTCAACTCTATTGGCAAGCCTGTAGTCAACCCTGCATTTGGTCTGCTATCAAAGTCTATAGAATGCCTTGATTCTTGTGTCAATAGATGCGGTCTGCCAAAAACACAAATTTGGCACAAAAAATGCAATCAAAGGAGGTCAAATCATCCCTGATCAACACTAGTCAAACCTGCAACAATCTCTGAAATTTTGGCCTTGTAATTTGTCCTACAATTTGTCCTCATGCTACCACACGTGTGAGGAAAAGGTATGCCCAATAAGTTGTAGGGACCAATCAAAGAAGGAGAGATGATTATGTGAGTGAGTGAGAAGCCAAATGAGGTTGGAGGTCTTTCTTATTTATACAAATCGTTGAGGGTGAAGTGACATGTCTCTTGGGCTTCATGAGCCTACATGATGGTGTGGTCGACCTTGAAAATTTGCATGTGTAGGCTTAACCTCAAAAATATATTTTCCCTTGTCCAAATTTGATGATCTTTAGGTCAATTTTGGTCCTTTCAAAAATAGGAATTTAGTGCAACCATCATCTCCATCAAATGATTTGTCCAAAGTGGAATTTGACCCTAGTTGCCAATTTTAACAGTTTAGTATCTTGGTATGTAGCATAGATGATACCTAGACCCCTATTAAGGTTGGTACCTTGGCAGATGACCTAGATGGTACCTAGATCCCTATTAGTAGATCGGCAGGTAACCTAGATGATACCTAGATCCTTGATTTAGTGTCTTGGCAGGTAGCCTAGATGACAGGTGGATCCTTGTCAAGTTGGTGTCTTGGCAAGTAGCCTAGATGACGCTTGGATCCTTGTTGAGTTGGTGCCTTTATAGAAATTATGGTGTAGATTTCTAACTATTCATGAAGTTTTAATCAAAATCACAAGATATAAACCTACTCTACTGCTCTACGGAATTCAATTCACAATTTAGAAAATCAATCACAAACATGCAATGAGAAATAACACACATGCAAACAATAATTTTCCTGGGGAAAGAAATCTGCTAAAAACCCCTATGCAGACTTGCTTTATTCTTATGAATAGAGATGTATTACAATTTATTTGCTCAACTAAGCACAACCTGCAAGTGAATAACCTATCTCTCCGCTATTGAAAAGCTTTGACCCAGATTGAGTCAATTTTTGCCTCTGCTTGAGCCCCTATTTCCATGCACAATTCCTTGAGAAATTAGGCCCCTATTATTTAATAATTTCACCAGAAATGATTGTGTATTCTAAAGGTTGATCATCTAACTGCATGCAACAACTATACACTCAAGGCTAGTCTACAATTGATGTTACACTGTCTTGGAATCTCCACCATAGTTGTGGAACCCAAATTCTCTATATGCAC
Source organism: Pinus tabuliformis (assembly GCA_031772625.1). Classification (NCBI taxonomy): domain Eukaryota; kingdom Viridiplantae; phylum Streptophyta; class Pinopsida; order Pinales; family Pinaceae; genus Pinus; species Pinus tabuliformis. The sequence goes on along the minus strand of CM062810.1, from coordinate 926,852,219 downwards.
TAGCTATTTTGGGTTGATTGACTAGTTAATTAGATGATCATTGAGTTATACTGAAGCCTCACTGCACAACTAACCTTCCACTAGTTCTTCCAGCCATTAGAAGTAGTTTAACTAAAAACAACTTGAAATAATTGACCTTTATTGCTACAAATTAGCAATCACACATGCTTAATTAAACTCTAACTCCTCCAACTCGAATTTATTGAGTAAACTGGGTGATACAAGCCATGTCACACAAGTTAACTGCATCCAAGTTGTCTGTTGATATGGAAATTTAAATTTTCTCAATTTAATCAAGGCAAAATCAAATTGAGAATTTCTTGCTGCATTTTTCAACACTCCCTCTCAGAAAGAAAGGGATTATCAACCACCCCTATCTTGCACATGTGAAACTCGAACTTCCCTCTTGACAAAGCCTTTGTCAAAATGTCAGCATCTTGTTCCTTTGTCAGAATGTATTGTAGCAACATTATTTGCCTCTACACACAGTCCCATAAATGTTGATATCGAATGTCTATATGCTTGGATCGATTATAAAATACAAGATTCTCATAGAGCTTTATGCAACTCTCACTATCATAGTAAATCGTAGTGGATCCATCATCTACCCAAACAGTTCCACAAGTATCTTTCTCATCTAGATCGCCTCACATGCTACTTGAATTGCAGCCATGTATTTTGTTTCTGTCAAGCTGAGCACCACAAATCTTTGATTCTTGCTATACTAGGAAAGAGTTGTGGACCCAACACTACAAATTCCACATGATGTACTCTTTCGGTCAAATAGACTCCCTGCCCTATCTGCATCTATGAAGCCACACAACTTCACTCCCTCTATCTATCTATACCATAGCCCAAACTGGGTAGTGCCTCTGAGATACCGCAAAACATGCTTCGCTTCCTTCCAATATAATTTGGTTGGCCTAACCATAGCTTGGCTCAGATGGTTGATTGCATAGCACATATTTGCTCGTGTGTTCACAAGATACATTATTGAACCCACTATTTGTCGATAAATGGTAGCATCCACGTCTTCACCTGAAATGGCATCCTCCTTCCTCCAATTGGGCGCTAGAGTTGTCTCCATGGGTTTACAACTCTCTATGTGGAATCTTTGCAGTATCTCATTTGCATACTTGCCTTGAGACACAAATATTTCCCCATCGCCTTGCCATACTTCCAACCCGAGGAAGTAGTGCATGAGACCCATGTCTTTCATTCAAATTCCCTTGCAAGGTCCTACTTCCAAAATATGATCAGTTGCTCACCACTAGTCATATTTAAATCATCAACATACAAGACAATAATAAGCAATTTTCCTTCTACCAAGATGTGATAAAGGTTTGCATCCACTTCACTTTTGGTGAAGCCCAAACCAGTGAGATAGTTATCGATCTTGGTGTACCAAGCAAGCGGTGCTTATTTGAGACCATACAACACTTTCTTGAGTCTGCACACATGAGACACTCGATCAAATGTCTCAAAACCTTCTGGTTGCTCAATGTACACCTCCTCAATAACCCCATTGAGAAATGTTTTTTTTTATGTCCATCAAGTGGATCTTCCACCCCATATGTGCAGTTAGTGCAAGAATTGATCTAATGGATGAGTACCTTGCTACAGGAGCAAAGGTCTCATAGTCAATTCCTTCAACTTGAGAGTATCCATTGGCCATAAATTCGGCCTTATACTTCTCTATGCTTTCGTCTGTTGCATGCTTAAGCTTGAAGATCCATCTCGAACCCTAAACAAATTTATCTGTCAGTCTTGCAACCATTTCCCAAACACTGTTCTTTACAATGGATTTGTATTCCTCCACCATTGCATCAACCCATATAGGTTGCTCTATTGCTTCCTCGAAGAAGGATGGCTCAGTCTCTACAAACTCAATCATTATAGCCATGTAGCCAGTGTACCACTCAGGTGACCTCCTTTTCCTGCGCAAATTTGAAGGAGCTCCCACATTTTCCCTCACATCCTACACAAGTCTATCAACTTCCCTGGTTTTTTTATGCCTTCGTCGGATGGTTCTGCTTGAGTGGATGTCTCCACTCTTTGCTCCTCAATTTGTGGTTGCTCCACAACTTCCTCAGGCTCCTCCTTTGGAGGTAAAATCTCCTCTTCTGATGGGATCTAAAGCTCCCTCTCAAGAGAGCACCACATGGCTTTCTCCTCATCAAACTTTACATCCCTTCACACAATTGTCATTCTGAGGGATGATAAGTACGCACGGTAGTTGTGAAGAGTTTCTGTGTAACCCACAAATATCCCCAATTATGTTGTCGGCTCAAGCTTCTTCCTTTATTCTTTGGAGACATGGCAGTAAACAAAGGCTCCAAAAATCCTGAAGTGACACATCTGACTTCCTCCCCAAGAAAGCCTCCTCTGGTGTAATCATACTAAGAATCTGATGAGAACTCTGGTTCTGCAAGCAGACTGTTGTGTTGCATGCCTCTGCCCACAAATGTAGTGGTAGGCCTTGGTCATGCAACATAGCCCTCGTAGCTCCCACAATGCTATGGTTCTTTCTCTCAGCCACCCCATTCTGTTGTGGGTTGTGGGCTGTAGTTAGCTCTCTTTGAATGCCTTCTTTCGCACAAACTTTTTTGAATTTATTCGTAACATACTCACCTCCATTATCACTCCTGAGATCCTTCGCCTTCTTGCCAGTTTCTTCCTCAACCAGTGCCTTGAATTCTACGAACTTGGAGAATGTCTCATATTTCTTCTACATGAAGAAGATCTACGAATTTCTTCAGAAGTCATCAATAAAAATCACAAAATATTTGTGTCTGACAGTGAAGGCTGTCAAGAAAGGTCCACAAACATCAGAGTGGATCCTTTCCAAGACTACATGTGCTTTGTTCTCCCAATCATGGAATGTGGATTTTATGTGCCAAGTGCTCCTTTAGGGAGGCTAGCGGTTATTTGTTGCATAATCTTCAAGGCACCATGATGCAAATGGCCAAGTTTTATGGGACAAATTTCACCGACATTGCGGCTCTGCATTTTCTCTGCCTTAGTGCTTAATGCACAATATTCCACATCTATCTTATATAGGTTCTTCCCCCGAACCCCGATCTGCTTCACCTGTCCCGTGGCTATGTGTCTCAAGAATTCTTTCTCTTTGTTGAAGATCACATCATAAGCACGGTCTTGCAAAACTGCAACAAAGATGAAATTCTTCTTTAGCCCTAGAATGAACATGACATCCTTGAGTCTGAGAGGGGAGCCTGACTCCCTTTGAAAGGTGACTATACCAATCCTGCTCGTGTTGTACCTTCTGTCATCCCCCAACTCGATGTACATCTGGATATATTTCTCCTCCTGGTCACTGAAAAAATCTCTACACCTTGTCATGTGGAACAATGCACCTGACACCAAGTACCACACGCTTCCCATCATTATGTTGGCCATGCATGCGATAAGGGTGAAGTCAAGCTTAAACTGTGAAGCCAAAGATTCAGATACTGCTCCTCCTGAGGTCTTCTTGCTTGAATTTTTGTGTGGACACTTCGTAGCATAGTGCCCGAATTCATGACAGTTGAAGCATTTAATTTTGAATAAATCTTTCTTCTTGTCCCCTTGGCAAGATTCTGGTTTGGTTTGAAATTTCTTCCCTTTTCCCTTCTTTCCTTTTCCAACCAATGCAAAGGTTTCCTCATCCTCACCCTTGGATGTAGTCCCATCTTGAGTATTATGCCTTATTTCCTCCTGTACCAAATCGGACTATAAGCATTCCCAATTTGGTAATTTCTCCCTCCCATTCACCGAATCTTAGCAGCGATGCCAACTCTTGGGAAGCCCTAGAAGGGCTAGGCTTACCAAGTCATCATCTGAAATAGTAACACCAATTCCTGCAAGCTCATCACGAATTTGTGTGAACCTGCTCGGATACTGCTAAATAGTGTCATTCTTCTGCATCTTGATATTTCGAAGTTTATCCTTGAGCACCAATTTCCTATGGTTGTTGTTGTTCTGAAATAGATCTGTTAGTGTCTGCCACATTGCATAAGGAGTTTCTTTCCCATGGAGATTTGTGAAAATGTGATCTCACACTCCCTCCAAGATTATTCTCCTCACCTTTGCTACATCTTTCTTCCATTGAGTAAATTTTTGGGCATCAGAACTTTATCGTTGTACATCATCTGTCTCGATGTATTCTAGCAATCCATTGTCATCCAATATTGCCTCCATGCGATCCTTCCATGAAATGAAATTAGAGATGCCTTCCAATGCATACTCTAGTCTCAGGCCATTGAAGGTCATCTTCCCAACTCTGTAGAGATCTTGCTACACTAAACTACAAAATCGATTCTCCTAAGAAACAAATTTGAAATTCATATTCTACTGCGAATCCAGCTTTGATACCATGTAGAAATTATGGTGTCGATTTGCAACTGCTCATGAAGTTTTAATCAAAATCACAAGACACGAACCTACTCTACTACTCTGCAGAATCCAAGTCACAATTTAGAACATCAATCACAAACATGCAACAAGAAATAACACACATGCACACAGTTTTTTTCCCCGGGGAAAGCAATTTTCTTAAAACCCGTATGTTTGTTTGCATTAATTTGATGAATAGAGATGTATTACAATTGCTTTGCTCAACTGAGCACAACCTGCAAGTGAATAACCTATCTCTCTTCTCACTAAGAAGCTCTGACCCAAACTTAGTCAATTTTTTGTTGAAATTTCTAAGTCTAACTGTTAAAAATTGTATCTGTATTCTTCTTGTTTATTTCTCCTACTTTTTAATTACCAACAAGTCATATAAACATATAAACATCGAAATAAACACAATATAGTCTCAACCATCTACAGATCAATGGCTGAAAGAAATAGCAAACACATAAGCGTCACCATTATTTTTTGACAACTCGCCCCCGGAAAAACCCAACTTGGGAAAACCGGTGCAGCAATTCTGAGGGTTATTTATTATGCAGTATATCCTTGAGTATAACTAGGTGCCAAGCTGACTCACTCGACAGAGAAAAATAATCGGCAGTAATACCTCTCTATTCCGAAGCAGATATTCAAAAAATCTGCCCCATGAAACCCTCTCCAGCACAACTGAAGCACTGCATCAGCCCTCTTGGCCTCTACGTCAACCTCAAAACCCTTTGTGTCAGCCCTCTGAGGCACCGCACAATCTCTACAACCTTCTGTGTCACTCTTGCTTCCCTCTACATGGATGACGCAGGTCCTCTGGCCTCTACGTTGTCTCAGCTAGCCTTTGTGTGGCCGCTCTGGCTTCTGCATCTGCCTCTCTGCCTCTGCATTGGCCTCTCGGCACTATCTCTGCCTCTCTATCCAGTACTCACTGCCCCTCACTGCAAACTGATCACTGATTCGACTTTTCTTAGCAAACCCTGCTCTAGAAAATCAAATGACTAATCGCTGGTGTATTCTCCAACTGACCCTCAAACCTCCTCTTATAATTTTCCTGTTGGTCCTTCAACAGCTGAGATTACATCTCTAATCAACCGCTAAGATTAGAATTGGCTTGATCCATGTCTTTTAGAACCTTCTAACCTAGTCTTATATTAATACCTATTAATATTTTATTTTTCCTAAGTTTAGACTTAGAAATTCCATTAAAAATATTAATTATTTTAATATCTCCTTAACCGGGTAGAATCTACTCAAACCATTTCTGGGTCTTGGAGATCTCATGTGCTTTAACCTCTCCACCAATTTTCATGGCTAGAGCACATCCGATGCTACCCCAAATCAACATTTTTGCCTCTACTTGGGCCCTTATTTCCTTGCACAACTCCTTGAGAAATTAGGCCCCTGTTATTTAGGAATTTCTCCAAAAATGATTTCTCAATTCCCAAGGTTGATCATTGTAGGAATTTACAGGGTAAGTTCTTCAGACAGAACACCAAAGGACACCGCTCACAAACAGATCACAGATCAATACACCAGTATTTGACGTGGTTAAAACCCTCAAAGAGGGAAAATGTCCACGGCCTGAGCCAACGCGGCCACTTCAGGCAATTTATTAATAAAAGAATGAAAATTTACATATGCTTCTCTCATAGACGGATTACCCTACAAATGACCCTCCATGCTCTTTAAATAGAGATCATGGACCAATCGGGTGTTAAGCCACGGATCAAATGTCAGTAATACCGAGGAGAGAATGAACCGTCGGATCACTACATATCGTGACCGTCGGATTGTAAGTTACAAAATGTACATAGTAAAGAAACACACTTTACCTAACTCTATACTAGACCAAGTTGTACTTAACTATTTCCTATGTGTCGGAATATCCTAACATCCCCCCTTAAGAACAACTTGGGATAGGATTGAAGGATTTACAAATATGACACAATAGGAGAAGGAAGGAGGCACTAGAGCCTATCCCCCCTTAGTGACAACTTCCTGAACTCCAACCATAAATCGAATTTTAGTGAACTTCACCTCTGTGAGAGCCTTTGTAAAGATGTCTGCAACTTGATCATCTGTTGAACAATATTGCACTTCAAGAACATGGTCGTGAATGAGCTTTCTGATGAAGTGCATGTGCAGTTCAATGTGTTTGCTGCGCTGATGTTGGACTGGATCTTTGCATAGTTGAATGGCACTTTGATTATCACACCAAAGTGTAGTCGGATGCTGCTGCTGAAAGCCAAACTCTGACAGGATCTAACGAAGCAGCAAGGCTTCCTTACTAGCGTCTACGAAACCACGATACTCTGCTTCTGCTGAAGAGAGAGAAATGGCACATTGTTTCTTGCAAGCCCATGTAATAGGTCCTGAACCAAGAGTGAACACATAACCTGCAGTAGACTTCCGATCATCAGGGTCACCAGCCCAATCGGAATCAGTGAAACCAACCAATAGAGGAGATGCTTCGGCACTATAATGAATCCCAAACTGAACTGTACCTCGAACATAACAAAGTATTCTTTTAGTTGCTTTCCAATGACTTTCACGTGGGTTTTGCATAAACCGAGCAACAAGGCCAACAGCAAAGGAAAGGTCAGGACGAGTATGGGTTAGATACAAAAGTTTTCCTACAAGTTGACTGTATAAGGTAGCATCAACTTCAGGAGAAGTACAAGTGACTGAAAGTTTGACTCCAGACTGAAAGGGAGAAGGCGCTGGCTTACAGTCTTCCATGTGAAAATGGCGTAGAATATCACAGGCATACTTGGACTGAGAAAGGGAAATACCTTCTGTTGTGGAGGTAAATCCCCTCTGCGGATAGAGGTGATCCCTACTAGCCCAAATGGAGTCTAGCAACAATCAAACAATGCTAACACGCAGGTTCCTAATTGCAAATCAAAGACCGATGATGAGGGCCTACCTGGATTCCAACGCTAGTACTTGTAGAAGAGTGGTCGCTCCCATTTCTTTGCTCCGGCTGGTCACAATCCCCACGATCCTCGTGAACGGACACCTACACATGCAAAGAACGACACAAACACAAACATAAAATCCAATAGATGCAACTATATACCAGTCAGAAAGGATATAACTCAAACATCATTACAAAGACAATAAAAGTGGAACCATAATGATAGTCATCTATTATTGATAAACAACAAAGAAGAATACAACCATAGTTCTGACGTCAAATCCTCCTTTGGCTGGGTGATCAGCAGCACATGCCTTGCAAAGCTTGTTGGGAATGGGGAACAAGCCTCTCTCTCCTTGGTTACTTGGACAAGAATCTCCTCACTTAAGATTTAGCCTCATGGGAATGAATAAGGCTCCTTGTAGCATGAACCTAGCAATTCTCAGACTTTGAGACTTAGAATTTGGAATCTTGGAGACTCTAACTTGTCAAAGGCAAAAGGACAAGCTTTTATAGATAGAGGGGAAGGAGTTAGGGTCATCCACAAGATTCATGGGATTGGCTTTATCACTAAGAAGCTTCCATGAGAGGTGGAGAACTACTTCCCTTCTATGGAGATTCTAAGCCCAACTGGACTAACTCAAGATGGAATCAATTCATGAATAGGTTAGGAAGAACTTTCGTAAGTTGGTTTGTTAAAAACTTTACCACACTGGGCTGGCGCGAGTGCGACTCTGAGACAGAGCGCCAGCTGGTGCGCCCTCTTTGGAGGATTCCCCCTATTGGCGCGAGTGATACACAGTGAACCCGCGCCAATGGAAAAAGGGCTATTTTATGGGTATTTTGCAGAAGGTGTCTTCAAGGCATATGAAGTACATACTCAAGGGGATACAATGCAAGTGTTTTCAGGTTATGTCACTTCTCACAGGTCCCAGAATAAGTCCTCTAATGTGCGGGAAAAGGGGTAACAGGGACGGTGAAAAATTATTGTGTAACAGATGCCCCCTAAAGCATGAAGCCCGAGATAGAGGGGTGAAATGATTTACAAGATCATGGCCAACTGAAAACACTGCCGCCGGAGAACCTGCATGGAGAAGTACAATTGATATCTCAAGTACATGATGTATGTGGTATGGGCGCAGTCATCCATAGCAGAGTACATAAAAATTCAGATCCAAGGTATGGGCGCAGCCATCCAGTAAGGATCGATAAGTAGACTCAGGCATGGTTGCAGCCATCCAGTGAATGAGTCATGTAGTGATCATAATAATCCACAAAATCATAACCAGGATCTCAACAGACAAAGTCCAGGGTCTTGCACTCCATCTCGACCCGAACAAAGTACAAGTTCAAGCATGCGAATATGGGAGTCGAAGTCGAACATGCAAGAACATCGTCTGATTACCAGTCAATGATGAAAACTGTTAACAGATGCGAGAGGTACCACCAATAACGACAATGGTCCTCAAGGTACTATAGGTACAATCTACGGCGTGCGAATCAGTGAGCTGGCGTCGAACACCCGTAGAATCATTCGATCGGAGGCCAATGATGAAAACCTCGCGTCGAACACGAAGAACCTGCCATTGAGACATGCAGGCTCCAAGGCACCTGAAGGGAGTCTCTAGGTCAACTTCCTGGATAATGAGCTGAATTCGACAGGAAGTGACCTTAATCGAAGGTGGGCCATAATGTTTCCCACATCATCGACACGAGATAGGGAAGGATAAGATGTTTTGTGTGAGGTATGAGAGGGAGGTTGAGTATTTTGCAGAGGTCAACTTCTCTTGACCATATTGGCGGCACGACAGTGGACTTGGCAGTATTTGACATTAAATGATCAGGGGTCATGGTGACGAGGCAATGAGCAGATGAGAGGTCAAACAGGATAACCCAAACCCACGGAGGCAAGTGTAAAAACAAGATGTGATGTCCCTACCCAGACACGAATGCAGACAAGTGCCATGTTCAAGAGCGACATACTGCCAACACGACAACGATTGTAGTTCCATTTTCCCCACCATTTCTGGCGAGTACCCCAGTTATTTTTATCAACAAGCATATGCTTGTAAAGCGTCATTTCGACGGAATCCAATGTCATCAAGTTTTAACGATTCTGACAAAGGAAGAACTCGGCGTCTTTTCATGTTTAGAGAGTTTGAAAAGACATCATAAAAGGAAACTCCAGGGGTGTCCTTTTTCGTAAAGTTGTGTCTCTCGAGCCCGAAAAAGTATAAAACAATGCTCGAAAGAACCGCTCGATCATTACGATCGAGGAGTATTTTTCATAAGTAGTGATTTTGACCTGGAAAAGTAAAAAAGCGATCGAAACCACGTCGCTTCGTAACCGTTAACGAACCTGAAACGACAAGGGTCCGACGATCTTTTCGTCTTTACACGGTCGGAAAAGAGTTTAAAGACGACCGCCTCTCATTCACATTTAACGAGTCGAGAGGAATAACTCGGCATTCTTTTCACGTTTAGAGAGTCAAAAAAGAGCAAAAAGGTGACTCCAAAGTGACTTTTTCGTGTATTTACCGAGTCCGAAAAAGTATAAAATACAACTCGTTTCATCGCCTAAGTCGCACAAATACCTGTCACTGCACAAAAACCCAGTGTAAAATCCATTTTCCACACAAATATATATTAAAATATTCGTAAAATGACTTTTAAAACCTATTTGAGGGTCAAAAAGTTATAAAATGGGTGAAAATGGTAAAACAAAAAATTACTTTTCACTTTTACCTTTGGAGAGTGACATTAGGGCTTTTGGTGTGCGATCTTCAAGTGTCGATTACGACAAATCCAGTTGACCATTCAGAGCGTTGTCAGTGTCAGGTAAGAGATCTCTCCCTTTGCTCCATTTTTGTCCGTTTCAAATTTGTTTTAAATTGCTTTTTCATCTTTTATGAGAGGACTTTAAAAAATGATGGTTGCGCCCATTGGCGCGGGTTCCAGGCACGGACCCTCGCCAATGGGGCAACTTTCCCAAAAGGCACGCGCCCATTGGCATGACTGTTTTAGAAACAGTCGCGCCAACGGCCGCGCGGGTTTTTTGCTCAAATTTTAACCATTTAAAGCAATTTTCGCTGCATTTTAAAATTTTCCAAGGATCTAATTCAGTGTTTTAACCTTGTGAACGCAGAGAAACGATCAAAATGGCAATCCAGTGGAAGGAAAGGGAGCATGACCAGGTAGACGAATTGGCCATAGCAGATGAGGGCTGCATGGAAGCTCTCAGAGCTTGCGGGCTCAAGAAATTTTTCCTAGTGTCCTATTTACGAGCTCAGCCAGAGCTCTTGCAGTATTTGATTAACTTATGGGACGAACAGGAACAGGTGTTCCGAATACGGGACCAAACATTGGAATTAGATGTATCTGATGTCTACTTCCTTACTGGATTGTCACGACGAGGGTCGGTGCCCCGATTGACTGGTAGCAGGCCATCTGGAGAGAAGATGGAAGAGGTGAAGGCCCGAGTTTGCCCAACTGCAAAGTATGGGTCGGGCAGCGCGAAAGTGGATATCCCCACTGTTGAGGACCTGACACTCAGGGCTTTACTATTCACCATTACGCGAGCTGCGGGGGCACAGGCGCCCCACGAAGCTACGAAGAACCACTTGATCTTGGCGACAAAGTGCCTTAGTCCGACAGTCTTCAATTGGGCGTCAGCTGTGACTACCAATATGAAGAGACAGCTAACGAAGGCCAAGCGTGGCAAGATGCAACAGTTCGGGTACGGCTCCATCTTGGTGGCGTTCTTCTTGGAACGTGTGCCACTCTTCCAGGGCCAAGGGGCCCTTATTCCTGACCTGGGACCTCGAGAGCCAAGGCTAGCTCGTTGGGCGGCACTGATGCCGAGAGGGGGGGGCAGTCAGCAGATGTCATTCAGACCCGAGTTTTTTGTGTGGCTTCGCCGCCAGTTGATCGTGGTGGAGGACTGGCCATATGCGGGGACAGACTTCATTGGTGATCCTGATCTCCCACTGCCAGAGGGGGAGGACTGGGACGAGGAGATAGGTATGACCTCACTTTGATTTTGTGTTTTATGATTTTTTGTTAATACATGTCCGTTTTAACAACAGTTATATGTGTATGCAGATGTTGGCCTAGCACGCCCAGTTGGCATGTCTCCTATCGCGCGGAGAAACCAACCTGCAATTGATCTTCAGATAGAGGGTGTCGAGGGAGGAGAGTTGATCCAGAACCTCGAGGGGCTAGCCCGGGGGATTCCAGACTATGCCCGGCTGGCAGATGTCCCACCGGCGTACCATAGATATACAGTGGGAGTGCCCACTCGCATCCACCCGGTGACGTGTTATCATGAGCACCACAAGGATTAGACATCTAGGGTTTATTTTCATGCATATTTTTTGAGATACATGTCGTCTCTGGATGTATTAAGACGAACATGTATGTTTTTTGAGCTATGTGATGCACGCTGTGCAAACATTTCGACATATATATATGCCTATTTTGGATGGATCTTTTACATGTGATGATGTTTTTATATGCTATGCAGATGTCTAACACAAATGTAATCTAATGTATCAGTTGCATAACAAACGACCCAATGCGAAATGTATTTAATCACATATTTTATTTTTACGCAAGCTTAAAAGCACACATGACAACACATATGCAAACTATGCTTGGAAATGGATTTTATTTTTATGCAAGATTAAAATCACACACACACAACACACCTGCTAGAAGCACACATATGTACAAAAATAGAGTGCACGCATGATACTTGTTCAAGTCAAGCCCATTTCGGGACTTACCCTATTGCATCGTTGTGTGACCGGCCTAGATAGTGTAGGCGTCATCTCGGCCTGTTTTGTAAAATGATCAACGGCACCGATGATCTGCCCATGCCCCCCGACCGAGTGAAGGTTACCGGCTAGATAATCAATGCCCCCCTTTTCAAAGGGGCTAAGGGTAGCGACAGTGTGCAATGGGGAATCAGAACGAGCAGAAATCGAACTGATCAAGGCAAGATTCGAAGGTGGGAGTGAGAAGAAACCCATGAGGGCAGGGTCTTTAAAGAGCCCGGCTCCCACATTCTCTACTGGAATGGAGGTATGCTCCACAAAAGGCATGTTACCTTCAGAAGAGGAAGCGAAGAAGGAGAGTTGGTCTACCATGACAATTTTCCCCTAATGAGGGAAACGAATGACACGAAAGAGGGAGGAAGCCACGGCACGCATGGCATATGTCCAGCTCCGACCCAAAAGGAGGTTGTAAGTAAGGTTAGCATCGACAACTTCAACTTCCACTTCAACTGTCTTCCCTTCCAAAGTAATCGGCAATTGTTGGAGGATACTGTAAGGGCGAGATTCTCTCCCGTCAAAGGCTTCCAGTGTCGTTGGAAACTGACTCAAAATCGGAGACCCAATAGCCTTCCAACAAGCAACAGACATAATGCAAGTTGACGCGCCTTCATCAATAACTGTACGATGAATCGTTTTCGAATTGATGATGACCTGGATGAGGAAGGAAATCTGGTGCGGCAATCTCGGTACATGGCTCTCAATATCAAACATGATCAAATCCGAGTCGGCCGGGTCGATGCCACCGATGGTCGATAGCAAAGACTTCCCCTGGGGGGGGCAGTTCTGGAGAACTTCTAAAGCAGACATAGCTGACGGAGCCTGAGCTAAGTCCTCAATGATGTTGTAGTGCTGGGTAGCACGAGCATTAGGGTTGTAAGATGATCTCTGGAGTACACCTTTAGGAGGGGGTCGAATAGGTGTCTCAGTGCTAGGTCTCTCGATATGGAGTGGACCAGAACTAGACGGAGGAGCGCTTGAGGGGACCTCAAGCTCCTTCCCGGCGGATGACGGATATTCCTTTGCTCGAGTCGTAATATGAACGAGAACCAACAGTTGACTCTGGATCTGCCCCCCAGCACCCCATTGATTACCAACTTGACCTGCAAGAGCAACATACTATTGCTGGTAATTCTGATAAGAAGCGACATGCATTTGTTGATAATTTTGGTACGGGCGAACTGAGCTTGCCCCTGGGGTTGCTGGTAACCATACGGTTGTTGAGCTCCATACTGAGCCTGGGGACCAGGCTGCACTTGGTAAGAAGGTTGGGATTGAAACCCACCTTGCATCTGAAGACCAGTTTGAGTCTGGGGCCCAGCCTGGGGCTGAAAACCGGGTTGGGCTTGAGAAGCAACCAACATTTGCATGCCCAGTTGAGCAGGCCCAGAAGGATGTCCTTGAGAGGGTGGAGATTGGGCCACCTGGCCGGAAGGTTGCCGTGGTTGAGTTTGGGGTGGACCCACTTGCCTAGAAGGTTGAGCTTGCTGGGTGTTAGGTGGTCCTTGTACAACCGAGGGTGGTCCTTGTACAACCGAGGGTTGTCCTTGTGGAACAGATGGCTAAGCGGACTGGATGGTTGGTTGACCCTGAGGTTGACCAAATTGTCCAGATGGTTGACTAGGCTGGGCAGTGGGTTGGCCTTGCTGCACGTAAGGCTGACCACTCTGCCCAGAAGGGTACCCTTGCTAGATTCCAGGTTGTCCTTGTTGCATATAAGGTTGTCCTGGATTCCCATAGGGTTGACCGGAAGGGTATCCCTGCTGGACTCCAGGTTGTCCTTGTTGCATATAAGGTTGTCCCAGATTTCCAGAGGGTTGCCCAAGATAAGTGAAAGACGGACCACCATAGGCCGAAGGTTGTCCCTGGAAGGGTTGTCCTTGTGGGCCTCCAGGCTGCCCTGGATAGGATTGCCCATAATACTGCTGCCCATAAGAAGGCTGCGTGTAAGACGGCTGACCCTGATACGATGGTCCTTGGTAAGGTTGTCCTTGATCTGGACGGGGCGCTTGGCCACCACCATAACCAGTGGTACCCCAAGCGACGCTTAATGGAACTGAGACCTCAACCGCAGGCTGAGATGGCAAGGAAGTATACAAATGATGCCCTATAGGGTCATAATAATGATATGGACCTTGCGTGCCCGGATTCTGGACGGCATGCGAATACTGATCATGTGCCTCCCTGCTGGAATGGAACCAGAAGAAGGTGGGGCACTAAGTGCAGGATGAACAACTCTGGGTGTCTATGTCGGCTGGCCACTATTTACCAAGCCGTGAGACGGACCAGCAACAGTAGTTACAGTTGAAGATGCTGTGACGGCACTAACAACCGGTGTTGAATATGCTACACAGACAGTCGGAACAGTCGGGATTGAAGTGACGACGGTATTGTGAACTTGTGGAATAAAAGATCCCATAGTGGGAATGATGTGGTGGTCCCACATGGTACCTGAAGAGGGGTTCCTAGCACCCATATTATCCCTCAAAGACTTATAACGTGAGGGTACCGAGGACGTGGTCGGGATAGGAGTTTCGATACTTGAAAAAATAGGTGTCTCACTCGCTATAGGAGATGTGTCATCCATGTCAAAGGAAGACATTGGGATCAAAATGCCAGTAGGAGTAACAGGAATATCCTCTTCGTAAGGCTCCCAAATAGGGTTCCAAAATAGATCGTGGAGATAGTCTTCTGGAGTGCGAGAGTTAATCAGTTGGATACTCGGAACAATAGGGAGAGTATCACCAAAAACCGGTGTCTCAGGAGCAGCAGAAGAAGGAGACCCTTGGTCACTTGGGACGGGAGACGGGATTGGTGATTCTGCCAGGATGACAACTTTAAAAAATCCTAGGCAAACTAACGAGAAAGGACCCTACTCAAGCTAACACAAACAAGATCTAACCAGGTAAATGTGAATCGCGGCTGAATAAATTTTAAGACGCAAGGACATAACTTGACCTTTTCATTTTTTAAGAGTCGAGAAAAAGACAAAAGATGACTCTAGTCGCCTTCGAATGTTTAATGAGCCTGAAGTGACAAGTGCTCAGACAAGCCTTTTCTTTTAGGGAGTCTGAAAAGGATCAAAAGTGACTACTCTGGAGAGCTAGGCAAAAGGGTTTACCAAACAAATCCGTAAAACTGCATATACACCTTGGCAGTCATATGAAAACCAAGGACTTTCCGTACGGCAGTCAATCTTCCCGAATGCTGTGTTCGATGCATTACGGCTTGTAAGGCGGCAGACACGGCTTCATATGGATAAAAAGATGATAACCTAGTGGCGTCTCCCCATATACTTGACGGTACGTGGGAGCTCAAATCCGTGCTAGACCACTATTGCGTCACGGAAGGAGGAATCACCCAACCTTGAGTGAAACAAGAGTGACTAGGTTTAACGACGCCGGAGCACGTCTCTAGCCTAGACCTCTAAATGTGTGCGTTATGTTCCAATGCGTTTTTAGATTTATTCAGTTCATTTTAAAGTTGATCTTGCATTAGGTTTCGGTTTTCAGGCCTTACCGTATGTAATCTCTCAAAATTTCCCTAAATGCAAACTATATGCCAAAATATGTCATTTCATTCGATGAATACTAGTTACGAGAGGGTTTGAGAGCTTTCACACAAATGAAATGATCACAAAACAACAAAGAACTTCCCTAATGCAGCTAATGGAAATTAACAAACTCTTCTTTAAGATCACTAATCACTAATCAAAATGAAAAGTTCTAATTCTCATTAACTAATACAAAGCAAAAGAGATTTTTTCCTTTGTTGATGGAAAAGTGCATTAAACAAACTTTGAGAAATGATGGCAAACAAATTCTATTCAATACAAGCACATTCAGTTCCCTAAATCACAAATAAAAACTCCAAAGAACAAGAAAGATCCCAAAGACACCAATGAGCCGTGTAATCTAGGCTCAAAGTGAGACGAAGCGGAATTCAAGTGAAGACAAGCAAGTCACCCAAATAATGCAACAAAACGATTTACAACCACCAAACAAGTGCAAGGGAGTAACCAAAGAATCGACTGGACCACTAGAAGATCAAAACACCTAAGGAAGGCTCGACACACAAAGCCACTAGATTCCCTAGGGCTAGAAATGTGAAATCGATGGAAAAAAGCAAACACCCAAAGGGTAAAGATTAAAGCCAGTCAAATCACATTCCAACACACTCAAGTAGTCTAAAATAAGGTAACCAGAACAAAAACTAAGCTCAGAGGGCTCACAGCCAAGCAAACTTCAAAAGTTCCCAGGCCTGGCGCGACTGTCAGGCCGAAACTAGCGAAACTAGCGCCTTTCAGGTATTGGCGCGGGTTGTCAATGTGCAACATGCACTAACTGGCGCAACTGTAACGCTATAAAACAGCGCCAGCCGAGTTTGCTATGGAAAAATAAAAACAAACGAGCCAATGATAAGTCAACAGTACCCAGGTACACCAAGGGGCAAGAAGCAATACAGGGATTCAACCCAGAAAGCTAATCAAGTAGGAGAAACCAAGAAACAAGGCAAGTTCCAAGCCGTTCAGCTCGTAAACCAAACCGGAGATGGACTGAAGTGGCGTTGATCTACTTTTCTAATGCGGAGCAATAGCGTTTCGAAGGCTATCTGGCCGTACTTCAGACTCCGTCTAAAGTTTACAAATCAAACAACAAGACAAAACAAACAACAAGGCAAAAATCCAACTCCCCAGCAGAGTCGCCAAATTGTTGTGGAGGTAAATCCCCTCTGCGGACAGAGGCGATCCCTACTAGCCCAAATGGGGTCTAGCAACAATCAAACAATGCTAACACGCAGGTTCCTAATTGCAAATCAAAGACCGATGATGAGGGCCTACCTGGATTCCAACGCTAGTACTTGTAGAAGAGTCGTCGCTCCCGTTTCTTTGCTCCGGTTGGTCACAATCCCCACGATCCTCGTGAACGGACACCTACACATGCAAAGAACGACACAAACACAAGCATAAAATCCAATAGATGCAACTATATATCAGTCAGAAAGGATATAACTCAATCATCATTACAAAGACAATAAGAGTGGAACCATAATGATAGGCATCTATTATTGATAAACAACAAAGAAGAATACAACCATAGTTCGGACGTCAAATCCTCCTTTGTCTGGGTGATCAGCAGCACATGCCTTGCAAAGCTTGTTGGGAATGGGGAACAAGCCTCTCTCTCCTTGGTTACTTGGACAAGAATCTCCTCACTTAAGATTTAGCCTCATGGGAATGAATAAGGCTCCTTGTAGCATGAACCTGGCAATTCTCAGACTTTGAGACTTAGAATTTGGAATCTTGGAGACTCTAACTTGTCAAAGGAAAAAGGACAAGCTTTTATAGATAGAGGGGAAGGAGTTAAGCTCATCCACAAGATTCATGGGATTGGCTTTATCACTAAGAAGCTTCCATGAGAGGTGGAGAACTACTTCCCTTCTATGGAGATTCGAAGCCCAACTGAACTAACTCAAGATGGAATCAGTTCATGAATAGGTTAGGAAGAACTTTTGTAAGTTGGTTTGTTAAAAACTTTACCCAACTGGGCTGGCGCGAGTGCGACTCTAAGACAAAGCGCCAGCTGGCACGCCCTCTTTGGAGGATTTCCCCTATTGGCGCAAGTGATACACAGTGAACCCGTGCCAATGGAAAAAGGGCTATTTTTATGGGTATTTTGCAAAAGGTGTCTTCAAGGCATATGAAGTACATACTCAAGGGGATACAATGCAAGTGTTTTCAGGTTATGTCACTTCTCACAGGTCCCGGAATAAGTCCTCCAATGTGCGGGAAAAGGGGTAACAGGGATGGTGACAAATTACTATGTAACACCTTCCTTGGATTGCAAGACTTGAAGACCGAGAAAATAATGTAAGTGTCCTAAGTCTGTCATTTCAAACTTCCTTTTAAGGCTAGACTTCACATGGTTTATAAGGTTGGGATCACTACCAGTCAGGATAAGATCATCAACATAAAGAAAAAGAATGATAAGACTTGCCCACTTTCTTGGTGTAGACAGTATTGTCAGAATGACACCTAGAAAAGCCATTTTCTAAAAGAAAGTTATACATTTTGGCATACCAAGCTCGAGGAGCTTGCTTGAAACCATAAAGGGATTTCTTAAGCCGACATACAAGGTTGGAGTCTGTTTGTATAAAGCCAATAGGTTGTTCCATATAGATTTCTTCATGCAAGTCCCCATGAAAGAAGGCGGATTTAACATCCATCTGATGGACTTCCCATTTGAAAGAAGCAGCAAGGGAAAGAACAAGGCAGATAGAGTTCATTTTGGCAACAGGGGAGAAGGTTTCAATGTAGTCAATGCCTTCAACTTGTGAAAAACCCTTAGCAACAAGACGAGCTTTATGTTTATCAACATTCCCATCTGGTCCATACTTGGTTCTGTAAACCCATTTGCATCTAACAAGTTTTCGTCCCTTTGGTAGAGGAACAAGATCCCATGTATCATTTGCCAATAATGAATGATATTCTTCATTCATAGCTGGTTCCCAATCTGGATGGCCTGAAGCTTCTGCAAAGGTGTCAAGATCATAATTCACTGAAGCTTGAGCCAGTAAAGAAGAGGCTCTCTCGAACTGAGAACGTGTACGGCGCTGATCTATAGGATCACCGGCAAGATCACATGTTGCATCCCGAGTAGCACGGACCCATTTTGGAAGCTGAGGAGCTGAAGGAGGATCCTGAGAAGGTGGGGGAGGAGTTTCATCCTCGCTTTCATCATCTGAAGAAGAAATATTTTCAAAAGTAGAAGAGATAGGGAGAGGTGGCACATCCGCCAAACTAGGCTCGCAAGCTGATATATTTTCAGCAAACTTTACATCTCTTCTAATGATAACATTTTTGGACTTAAGTGGAATAAGTCTATATCCTTTGACATCTTCAGAATATCCAACAAAAATACATTTTTCACTCTTAGGTTCTAAGGCTTTATGTTTCTCATCTGGAATATGGGCCCATGCTTCACTTCCAAAAACACGAAAATGACTTACATCTGGTTTGATTGAGCTCCATACTTCTTCTGGAGTGATATTCTTTAAAACCTTAGTAGGAGTGCGATTTATTATGTAATTTGCACAGTTAATTGCTTTTGCCCAATAATTAAGACTAAGTCCTTTAGATTGAAGCATACAATTAGCCATTTCCTTCAAGGTGCGATTCTTCCTTTCAGCTACACCATTTTGTTGTGGAGTATATGGAACAGTATGTTGCATTTGAATTCCATTCTCAGTGAAAAAGTTGATGAATGTGTTTTTAACATATTCTCCGCCATTATCAGATCTTAGCTTAAGAATTTGATGTCCAGATTGTTTTTCAACAAAGGCCTTAAAGGCCAAGAACATGTTAAATACTTCACTCTTGAGTTTTAAGAAGTATACCCAAGTGCGTTTGGAGAAATCATCAATGAAAGTTAAGAAATACTTGTAGCCAGAGAATGAAGCAACTGGAAGTGGACCACATAAATCACTATGCACGAGTTGTAAAGGGGCTGAGGTGTGCGAAGAGGCACATTTTTCAAAATTGTCCCGATGATGTTTTCCGAGTACACATCCGGAACAAATACCATCTCTACAAGATACCATTGGAAGACCTGTCACCATATTTTATTTACATAGATTCTGAAGAGAGCGATAGTTTAAGTGACCAAACCACTCATGCCAAAGTTTGCTCACTTCATCATTATGAGCAACAAATACTGAGGGAAGATTTGATGACCCAAAGTTGTGAAACTTATACAACCTTGTAGAATCATCAGCAATGCCAGTAGCTAAAATCTGTCTAGGATCTCTTAGGTCCTTAATTACAACATCGTGAGGTGAAAATTCAACGATTTTACCTTCACCTGAATGAGTTATCTAATATACAGATAGAAGGTTGCAGGATAAGGTTGGAACACATAATACATCATTAAACTGACCATTGTCTATATGAACAGTTCTAGTCCCTACAACACTAAGAGATCTATCATCACCAACATATATATTTTTGGTGTTACAATCATTTAAAGAAGAAAACATGGCTTTGTTTTTTGCCATGTGATAAGAAGCTCCAGAATCAATGAGCCACTCATGAGAATAAGAAGAAGAAGATACATTTAGTGCATAGCCAGACCGAGATGCTTAACAACCACATGCAAAAAGTGCCATTCCTGAAGATGAAGTTGAAGTTGAAGAGTGCTCTAAAGGGATGTTATGCTTCTTCATTGCTGCTTCCAAGGCTTCCATCTTCTTAAAGCATTTGGATTCTAAGTGGCCATCTCGATTACAAAAGTTGCAATGTCTATCAATCTTCTTCCCTTTGTTTTTATTTGTCTTATCATTTTGTTGAAATGATTTTTCATTTTGAGGCTGAAATTGCTTAGGACCCTTGTTTGGTTTAGGACCATTCTTTTTAGGATACAACTTCTTAGGATTCTTTGGATTTGGTTGCTGCTGGGCAGCTAACGCTTTCTTAGAAGAGTTTCCAAGATGAAGAAGACCAAGGTGTAAGAGTTTTTCTTGCTCTCTTATTAAAGAATCACAAAAGGAATCAAAGGAAGGGGACTTGTAGGTTTGTCCTTGAGAAATGAAGGCTTCTCTTGTAGAATGGAAGGTGGAAACAAACACAGAATAGGCTGGTCCCAACTTAGTAAGAATGAAGTAGATAAGGCTACTATCTTCTTTCTTAACCTTAACATCTTCCAAGAGAAGTCTAAGGGTCTTTGTTATGAAACTAGCTCAAGAAAAGATATATCCACGCCTTAGAATTCAGCCTCTTCGAGGGGGCAACCTCCTTTACATTACATAAATGAACAATTCTTGGATGATACAAATGAAAAGACCTCCTTTCTATATATAGGAGTCTAAGGGGTCATAACATAATCAGAGCCGACATAACAATAATAATGTAAGGGCACAATAATAACAATAGTGGGCTTCTATGGGGCACAATAGTAACAATATGGGCACTACATGGGTACATCAATATAATAAGGGGGTTATACTAATAACAATAAGGGGTTACACTAGTAGTATAGGGGCCTAACATGCCCCTCTCCTTCAAAAAGTGTTGTCCTCAACGCTTGAGTAGTTCTTGATGCTTCTGTATAAAATTCTTGTCCTCCCATGTGGAATATTCAGCGGGTAAGTTCTTCCACTTGATGAGATACTCTGAAATTGATCGATTTCGTAGCTGTCGGGTTCTTGTTTCTGTGACTGCTCCAGGTTCCAATATGATTTTTCCTTCCTCTTCAATTTCTGGCAATATTGTTTGAATTGGGATCTTTTGCAACTTTTGAATAAGTGGCCATACTTCTTCGTCCTTCTTCCATTCATCCCTTGCTTCGTTTATCCAATCTGTTTGGATAATATAAATAGCACAAAACAATTCTTCCACATCCTTATCCTTGAAGAGTCTTCCCATTCGGTAAGGTCGCCATTTTTTAAGTGCATGTAGTATTGTCAACATTTCCTTCTCATAAATAGCGTGCTTGAGATGTAGCAGTAAAAATACCCAGTCACCTACATCAAAACATTTTTCACTACGATGTTGATCTACCTGTTGCTTCGTTTGATTCTGCACTGAAGTGGCATTATCCTTTAAAAGTTGGAGAACTTGTTGTTGATGCTCGATGTGAACTTTCACTGCTTGAACCTTTTTCTTCTTGATATGTCCTTCTATCTCTAGAGTTTGAGGAGTGGCAATTTCTTCAAATCCTTTACAAGATATGGTCGGATTCATTTCCTGATGCTCGATGTGATCTTTCACTTCTTGAAATTTTTTCTTCTTGATATGTCCTTCTATCTTGATAGTTTGAGGAGTGGTAATTTCGAACAATGAATTACAAGATATGGTTGGATTCATTTCTTCTTTCTCGATGTGATCTTTCACTTCTTGCACCTTTTTCTTCTTGATATGTCCTTCGATCTTGAGAGTTTGAGGAGTGGTAATTTTTGCCAATGCTTTACAAGATATGGTCTGATTCATTTCTTCTTTCTCTGGGGTGGGGTCCTGGTGTATATCTTCTTCTTTTGATGTTTCTTGATCCTTTTCTTCCTCCTCTTTATATTCTATGTAAAATAATTTCTTCTCAGCACACTTATGACCTTTAGTGCATTTGCTATCACAATTGTAACAAAGCTCTTTTTCTCTTTTTTCTTCCAAATGTTGTGGTGTTGCTCTAAAGAAGGTGTTTCTCTTTGTATCCTCATAATGTGCTATCATTTCCTCCGTGAAAATTGACCACGTAACAAGTTGTTTACGAGAACAAAGCCCTTTGTACCATAAAAATTGATCTGGTTCTAAATATGAAGATGCAATACATACCTTTTGTAACAGTTGTACACCATGTAGATCAAAATATTGCTCCATCTGAAGTATCCAATTTACCGAATCCTTGCCATCAAACTTCCTCATATCGATTTTTGGAATATGGTGGGTCTTCGATCCAACATTAGAATCTATGGAATCATGATTGACATTACTTTTGTTCA
Organism: Pinus tabuliformis; assembly: GCA_031772625.1. Taxonomy (NCBI): domain Eukaryota; kingdom Viridiplantae; phylum Streptophyta; class Pinopsida; order Pinales; family Pinaceae; genus Pinus; species Pinus tabuliformis. The sequence goes on along the minus strand of CM062810.1, from coordinate 926,829,581 downwards.
CATCATGAGTTTCCTTTACAACCTTTTCACCATTAGTAAGTATTTCTTGTAGAAAATTTGTCAAATCTGTCTTCAAATCTGCCATGTCTGTCTTCAAATCTGTCTTCAAATTTGTCATGTCTCTCTTCAAATTTGTCTTCAAATCTATCTTCAAATCATCCATCTTAGCTTCCACGCCATTTATCTTAGATTCCACGCCATTTATCTTAGCTTCTGTTAGCTTTTGTGAGCGTGACATTTGTTGCACTTGTTCTTGTAATTTTGATATATCATGTAGCATTTCTTCCTCTTCTTCATGAGTCATGCTAGAGCTTTCAGGTTCCTTACTAGGTGTTTGCATTTTCTATCCTCGGGGCGTCCGTTACCGATAATAATGCTTTACTATTCCCTTTGAATTCCGTTAAACCAAGCTTACACAAAAATTTAAAAAAAACTACACACATTTTTTCACTTTATAGAAGCCTGATATTGAATCTGATGTATCTTTGTAATTTCAGATCATCCAATTCTGAAATTGCGACCTGTAGTAGCCTTCTGTGTCCTCTTTCCAATGCCACAAGTCTAACCCAAATTGGATTCTCCAAGGAAGAGTTATGTGAAATCTCCCACAGTGACTTTCTTTTAGACTAGTTCAGTAGAGCGAACTTGTATGACGTGCCACGAGTCACTATTTCAACCTTTGGATCTGAAACACACATACAAGAAACTACAGTCCGTCCTCTTTCTACCTTCTTACGAAATTTCAATCCAATCCCCAGAGAGAAAGTTATGACGATTTTCCCCAGGTCACCTGTTTTGAATGTAATTCAGGAGTCTGCAAAAAGACCAACTTCCTCAGATCATATCTCCGCAAATATCGCGCAAAAAGCTCTGAAATTCGGATCCAAGGTTCAACACGATTTCTTCTCAAATGGGTTTTTTTTGTGACTTCTGAAACGTCACAGAAAAAAAGTTATAGCGAAAATGCCACGATGACCTGTTTGGAGCTGCGAAACCCTAGAATCCAAAGCTCTGATACCAAATGTTATGGAAAAGATAGAAAAAATAGATCCACGCCTTAGAATTCAGCCTCTTCGAGGGGGCAACCTCCTTTACATTACATAAATGAACAATTCTTGGATGATACAAATGAAAAGACCTCCTTTCTATATATAGGAGTCTAAGGGGTCATAACATAATCAGAGCCGACATAACAATAATAATGTAAGGGCACAATAATAACAATAGTGGGCTTCTATGGGGCACAATAGTAACAATATGGGCATTACATGGGTACATCAATATAATAAGTGAGTTATACTAATAACAATAAGGGGTTACACTAGTAGTATAGGGGCCTAACAGTCTTGAACTTGGACAAAAGATCTTCAATGCAAGAAAAATTATTGGGGTCCAATGTAAGCAATTCATTTTCAAGTTGATGGGCTTTAAGTTCATTTTTAATTCCAAAGACTTTAGTAATCTGTTTCATTGCTTCATCAGGAGTATCAAGTTCTGCAATATGGAATCTAAGATCTGGATAAAGAGACATGTCTATCAACCCACGTGCTTGGTCTTGCCTATTTTCCCATTTAGCTGCCTTGTCTTCATCTTTCGGTTTGGTCTCTTGGCCTGTGGCTATTCTGTAAAGACCTTTACTTCTAAGTAAATCCACAATGTAGGACCACCATTGGAAGTAGTTGGTGCTGTCAAGAATAACTTGGCATGGACTTTCCATTTAAAAAAAAAAAAAAATTTGAAGCTATAGATGCTGAAACTAAGTGTTTCAATGGAAAGATCTCGAAAAATTAGGCTGTTTCAAAAAAAAACGGTTCTGAAAACGACTTCCGGATGAAGAAGTTATGGCTTTTTGAAGAAAATTTGATGAAGTCGCCGACGAAGTGCGGGAATGTGCGGAAATGAAAAATCCGCCCCCACAAAATGGAGACTTGAACCCAAGACCTCTACTCTCATAAATTAGCTTTGCACCAAGTGAGCTATACAAAAATGTTTGAGAGAGAGAGAGGGGGGTTGATGCTTTGGGTTACGTGCTTGCATTGAGAAAGCTTTTTTTCCCTACAAAACAAAAAACACAAAACCCAACACGGAAATACAAAAAAAAATGAACCTTGCGGCTCGAAGTTAGCTTTAGCAGGAAACTAAATATTTTCAAAAATGAACCTTGCGGCTCGAAGTTAGCTTTAGCCGGAAACTAAATATTTTCCTCAATGCTTCTGATTTTCCGAGATCACACTAAGGCGCAGCAGAAAAGAGCATACGCATGAGAAAAATCCTTCCTTTATGTTTCTGATTTGCCCAGATCGCACAGAGTCGCAGGGCAAAGAGCATACGCAGAAATGAAAGGTATAGATCCAGTAATAAAAAAGGCTAAATAAACCGAAAACCGAAATAAACAGAGAGAAAATAATTGTAAACTGCAAATAAACACTGTATACCTCCAGATCTTAAAAAATGATGCAGTTGGGCTACCAGAAACCTTTTCGCGTGAAACGAAAGGGGTTCCTCACTGGAACAGATGTTCCCAACACAACAAAGCAGTCCTCTCGGCCTGAAAGCAGTCAGAAACAGTAGATCTAGGAAACGGTAGTCGGATGCAGTTCTACCGGCTTCAGATTTGGATCACCAACGGACGCGGCCCTCAAATAGCTTTGATACCATCTAGGAATTTACAAGGTAAGTTCCTCAGACAGAACACCAAGGACACCGCTCACAAACAGATCACAGATCAATACACCAGTATTTTGACGTGGTTAAAACCCTCAAAGAGGGAAACAGTCCACGACCTAAGCCAACGCGGCCACTTCAGGCAATTTATTAATAAAATAATGAAAATTTACATATGCTTCTCTCATAGACGGATTACCCTACAAATGACCCTCCATGCTCTTTAAATAGAGACCATGGACCAATCGGATGTTAAGCCACGGATCAAGTGTCGATAATACCGAGGAGAGAATGAACCGTCGGATCACTACATATCGTGACCGTCGGATTGTAAGTTACAAAATGTACATAGTAAAAAAACACACTTTACCTAACTCTATACTAGACCAAGTTGTACTTAACTATTTCCTATGTGTCGGAATATCCTAACAATCATCTGACTGCATGCAACACTTATACACTCAAGACTAGTCTACAACTGATGTTACATTGCCTTGGAAACTCCACCACAACTGGGGAACTCAAATTCTTTACATGCACTAGCTATTTTAGGTTGATTGATCAATTAACTGGATGATCACTGAGTTAGACTAAAGTCTCACTACACAACTGACCTTCCACTAGTTCTTCCAATAGTCAGAACTAGTTTAATTGAAAACAACTTGAAATAACCAACCTTGATTACTACAAATTAGCAATCACACATGCTTAACTAAACTCTAACTCCTCCAACTCGAATTTACTGAGTACACTAGGTGACACAAGCCATGTCACATAAGTTAACTGCATCCAAGTTGTATGTTGATGTGTAAATTCGAATTTTCTCAATTTAACCAAAGCAAAATGAAATTGAGAATTTCTTACTGCATTTTTCAACAGTCTTGCCAGGTAGCCTAAATAACACCTGGATCTATGTTGACTTAGTGTCTTGGTAGGTAGCCTAGATGACACTTGGATCCTGTTGAGTTAATATCTTGGAAAGTAGCCTAGATGATACCTATTGGTAATTTTGTAGGAAGCCTAGATGGGACCTAGATATGTTGGCAATTAGCCTAGATGGTATCAAGATCTCTAGCATTGTATACGTTGATTGTAATACTCTTCTTAGAACATTTCAACTTGAGGTCATTTTTGTACTGTTTGTACAATTATGAATACCTCCATAGTTAAGAGGGAGTGTTGAAATATGTAACTAGTTTCGGTCTTCGCAATTGTACTTCTATGCATTTTATGTAAAAAGAAAAAAGAAGGAAAAGAAAGAGAAAAAGAAAAATTATTTTTCAAGCATGGGTTTCATGCTCAAAAAGAAATTTATTATTATTATTTGTATTAGAAGATCATGTTCTTCATGCTTCTACGATTTGTTGAGTCAAAGAGTCAAAGTCCTATTTGGACCTCTTGAAAGGAAAAAAGCAAAAAGAATTTTTATTATATAATTTTGGGTCAAAGACCCCTCTAGATGCCAAGTTGGCCTACATGACAAGTCATCCCTGCCCCAATGGATGTCTATTCGCACCCCTCTGAACAGTATAAATAGAAGATGATATGAGATCATTTGGACACACTTGGAGGTGTTCCTAGTATGAAATTTCGCAGAAGAAGAAAGACGAAGTGGAGGGACGAAAATGGGAGATTGAATTTGGCATCTAGAGGTGGTTTTTATGTGGTCATGGGTCTTGGATGTCTCACTTTGATCTGATTTATAAGAAGATATTTTGATTGGGTTTTCCCTCGCTAAAATTCTATATTTTGTGTTAGTTTGATTGTATGATCTTCATGTTTTGTATTTGATAATTATTTGATGAAGAAGAACATAATTAATTTAAAAGATGCCAACAAAATTCACAAATAATTATCAACAAAAGAGAAATCTAATAATCATAGGAAGCCTCCCAATTTCTCAACAAGGTGATGTTGCAGGTATGATCAAATTTGATACTAGATTTGGTCGTCTTTGAGATGAGTTTGGTAGATCTAAGAACCCTTGGATCATGTTTCTCAAATCACTAAATCCAAAAATAATTTTTTCCATCTCATCCTCAAGATTGTCAAAGCCTTGTGTCTTTACTCCAACTCTCCTTAACCACTTCAAATAATTTATCCAAACAAGATTTTAATTCTAAATTCATAACCATTTTAGATTCCCCACAATGAGCTCACTCTTGAAAAGTCTGGAAAATCCTACAAAAGTGCACATGGGATATTAACAATTTTTCAATATCTAGTTTGGTAGAATGGAAAATAATGAGTAGGTGGCTTTAAAACGATATGTTAAAGTAATTTTTTAGTTATTGATACAAATTTTACTAGAAATGATAAAATTTCAAAAATGGATTATTTATAATATAAAACAATTTTACCATAAAGGAGGATGAGGTCAACTCTAAAAAAAAGGGACAGCTCTTACAAGTCCAGAAGGTACATGGTTTGAACATTTTTCACTATGTAACCCCTGTGAAGGTCCCACTCAGATTTTGATATCTATTAATCGAGATAGCTTGAATATATATTAAAATTGAGTGGTTACAATTTGGCCTAGAATGAGAGTTTCCATGAATTTGAATCTCCATGAATTTCGACATCAATGAAATCTTATATCCAAAAAGTGTCCTCCATGAAATCTGGCATCCACAAACTGTGGTGAAAATTCTTGTAGGGTTTCATGAGAAAATGACTACTCTATATATAAATTCTCACTTCTTCAAGTGTTCTAACAACCTCCCTTGAATTAGGCTGCCTGAGTGTGGTAAAATCTCTTCTAGGTGATCCTATTAACCCCAAAGTGACCAATAATAAAGTTTACACATTTTAATACATTCGAATAATCCCATCACTACCTACCATGAGTCATTTCCTTTGTGGAAGCATAAAAAACATGGAATACTAATTGCAATTCAATTTCAATCCTCCTTGAATGCAGTTTATCCATCATAGATTGGTGTCAAAATATATTGAATGACAAGAAAATGAGACTAGTAGCCAGCATTGACAAAAGTATGTGAGCTCATCTGACATTGATACAAGGGGGTTCAAATTGGCTTATTGGTCTTTCGGTTTCCCATTTGGAAGATGCCTAGAAATTTTTGTTTATTAAGATTAAGAAAAGTATTTTCAAATGTATGGATAAGGCTGCTTTTTGAATCATTGCTCCAAGATGTTGAGATCCTTGAGCCTACGACTTGTAGATAGGAGCTCAATGGACTGCACCATTGAACTTCAGCATGAAGCTGAGCACCTTCTCAACAATTGCAGCACCCCTCTCAAACAGTGCCTCGACCTATAATCAGCTTAAGATGCCAATACTATCAAGTCTCGACCTTTCAAGATATCAGGATTTGAGAGCATAGAAAACCAATCAGATGATGCCACAAATACCATGAGGTGAACAATAGCAGAAGCCCTTTAGGATTGATATATTATTCTGTTGAACAAGTCTTCAGGCCTAGTTATGTATTTAAGCTTTTGTTCTTAGCGAAGTGTTTCTAAAGATAAAATCTCAGTTTTTATCTGCGGCAATTAGTTGCCTTTATTTTCCTCATCTCTTTTTCAGGTTGACTATAGTTAATTTGGAGTTCAATTGAAAATTATTGTTTTCCGGTTAACAGAGTCATTTGGTGTTTAAAATTCCAAGTTGCAGCACAAACTTAAGACAGAAGACGTTTAAAGAAATTTAAAACTGGATTTTTTAGCTCAACCTTTTTGAGATTTCAAAGTCAGCACAATTGAGGTGCACACTGCAAATAAATAGAGTGAATGTTGGTTGTCATCCAACCAGATGATAATGAAAAAGAATGACTTTTACACAAGTGTAACTGAATACATCATTTACAATAACATACCAACACTTTACAGCTTTCATCAGCACAGTATCAATTAGGTGATCGTATGATATCACTAAATATCATGAGTGTTTACAATAGGCTCCACTTTAACAATCAGTGGTTGTTGAAGATCTAAACACGGTTCACTTGCAAGTGCAGAGTCCGTGAATGTGCAAATGATATCAACCTTTCCCTCATTTTCCTGGATTGCATCATTTAATGCCTTCCTTGCTACTCGATCTACCAAAATCATCAGAACCACTGAAAAAACAAGGAAAATCTTCAAGACTTGATATAGGCTAACATGATTAATGCACAGGGGGGAAAAGTCCTGTGCTGTAATATATATGTAAAATTGTAATGGACGCCAACGTGCCATGATTGCCCTCTGACTTGATATAATGCGATCTTGATGTTATTTGGGTTATATACTAATATGACTCTTCAAAAGAATGTAAAATATTGATGCCTTATATTGAATGACAAAAGAAGGTTTACAAGAAAAGGAACAGAAAGTCAATTGGAAAGGCCGGCTTACCAGTTGATACAAATCCTACAGTGAGTAATATCTGCATTATAAACAGGCAAAAGAGAATGTTAAGACTACAGTAGCAATATGTAAGGATGACGCTTCCTATTCTGAGTCTCTAGGCCTATAAAGCCAAATATGAAAGATGAACTGGTCTACAAGTCCAGGAAGTATTTATTTCAATTTCAACTGTGTAGATGGTTGCTTAATATGGTGTCCACCTATAGAAGAAACAAGCAAAACTACTTATCTATTCAATTTCTTAGATAATCATAATTTCATTTTACAAGGATAAAAGACTAGGAACCAAAGCAAATGTACAGATATGGAAAACCTCGGAAACATAACTGAAAGCAAATCTGAATAATCAATGTTAAAATCAAATAGATATACTGCTCAAAATAATCTCTCAAATAACTTCATCGAAATAGTTCTAGGCATTCTGCTTATGTAAGGAACAGAAAGAAGCTGAATACAAATCTCAACCATCCCATCTGATTGACAGATATTTCAGCAAAGCTTCATACCAACTTGAAGAGCACAAAAGACAATGGAAATAATTATACTGTAAACAAGGAGTTGACCTCATGGAAAGCCTATAAATAGAAGAAAAATCAACCTCATTTAGCACCAATTCGATCTCTCAAGAAGAAGTTTGAGCTGAACCTGGGAACATCAAGGAAGCAAGAGTGAAGGTCAAGAAAGCAAGGAGAAATCAAGAAGAAAGAAATTTTGTTTTTGAGCCTGTTACCCACCAACTGTAGGTGACACCCATAGGAGAATTTTTCCTCCTAGATGGTCCTCAGCCGGCAACCAGCAACCCCTTGCAACCACAAGATAGCTCGATGTGCCACCATCTCCACCACCTGAGCCAACCATTATGCATCTTCACCCATCTATTATGATCGTATGTTTGAAGGTGGGTCTTCCAACCCTGAAGGAATGGCTTTCATTATGTAGTCGAGTATTTTTGCTTACGTATCATGGACACTTTTGGGCATGGATTAGTGGGGGAATTCAACGAAAAGAATGGGCTTGGTTTGTACTCTTGTCCCCTTGTCCAAGTTGGAAGTTAACCTTGTATACTAGTTCGATGGGATTTCCTTTATTGCTTACTAGCTTTAGGAGTGCCACTACATGGGAAATCCCAATTTTGGTTCTGTGGCCCCGCCTCCCGACACCACATACATCATTCCCCTCAGCTCATTATGACCCCTTTTCACATATCTCCCGTCTGGGTCCACATTTTCCCATTGAGTCCACAACGAGTTAGCTTCGCCTTCACCTCGTCCACACTTTGGGTTGGGCTTGGAATAATGCCCCAGAGGTAGATGCAGATAAAAAAAAAAGTAAAAAGCATATTTTGGCCACTCTCAATAGGAAATGTACCATAAAATGCAATAGATGGCCAGGACATACAAATTTAGCACGTGGCCAAAAGCCAACATGATCTCTACCTCCTATCATTATGGCCATCATCCTAGTTCCTAGGGCCACTATATTGGCCACTTGCATCATTGAGGAACCCATGATTGCCCCAACCCCTGGTGGGCGATGAACTACCCAACCTCAAGGGGTTATTTACTGCTATACCATTCGTCTCATGCTCTCATCCCCTAAAGCCACGAGAAGTTATAAAAGAAAAATCAATAAAAGGCAAAAGGCATATGAAAAAGGGTGGAAAAACAAAGGTCGAGGTAACTCGTGCCATGATTTCTCCCTCCTACATCTATACACCCAAGTGTGGTCTTTCCTCATCGTAGCTACCCTTGTACCATGGCATGTGGCTTGGAGCCTTCCCTTGATGCCACACTTTGTTCCATCATTATATCACATGACACCTATCACTCCCTGAGAGGTTGAAACCACCTAATAAGGTGCTTGATTAACCTCCTACTTGAACTTTGAGACATCTATACACTCTAAAGCCCATTATAGAAGGGCATGCCACTACGGAGAGCCCACTTGGTTCGATGATTTCTAAGCTCAGTTGCTCAATTACACAAATGATTTGTTGTACTATAAAGTGAGGAGATGCATTGGATTTTATACAGGATTGCAAGTGGGTCTTCATCTTGGGGTTTGGTCTCCGTATATGGGGTCCAAGCCCTCCAGAAGGTCATATTGGCATTTGTAGGGTGTGCGTTGAGAGCCATGGGCCTCCACTATTGCTGAGACTCCATAGCCATGCCATGGGACCCTTCAGTACCATTCATTGCTCGTTCATGATCCACTTGTTTGATGATGATGCTCCTGGACCACCTTGCCCAGGTAGCTACACAGTTGCACAAAACACTTGGCAGTTGATCCAAGGCCCAGATGAGGTTGTCTCTCACCACGGGAGACAAAGGGAAGGCTTGCGTCATTGTTCCATCCCTTGAAGATGGGATACAGGCTTGTTCGATTTAATTGGAGACCCATGAGGATGATTTTGTGCCCCCACAGCTACTTGGAGCAACACAAGTCATTTGCTTGGGAGATCAAGGGGCCATCCCCTTTGTGTTGATTTGGGGTAGCATCGGATGTGCTCTAGCCACGAAATTTGGTGGAGAGGTTGGGGCATATGAGATCTCCAATACCCAGAAAGGGTTTGGGCAGATTCTAAACAAATCAGGAGATATTAAAATAATTAATATTTTTAATGGAGTCCCTGAGTCTAAACTTAGGGAAAATAAAATATTAATGTGTATGAATATGAATCTGTGTTAGAATGGTCCAAAAGACATGGATCAAGCCAGATCTAATCTTAGTCGTTGATTAGGGACTTAATCTCGGCCGTTGAGATGTCAACAGGAAAAGTATAAGAGGAGGCTTGAGGGTCACTTGGAGAATACACCAAAGTGATCAGTCATTCTATTCTCTAGAGCGGGGTTTGCTAAGAGAGATAGAATAGTGATCGGGAGTTGCAGCTGAGGGGCATTGAGTACAGAGAGGCAAAGATAGTGTCGGGAGAGCAGCGCAGTAGCTGGGGAGAGTGACATAGTAGCAGCCAGAGCTCATGCAGAGGTAGTCGGGAGCTGCGCAGACCCTCAGAGAGGCCATTATTGCTAACACAGAGGGCCAAAATGCTGACGTGGGGCCTCCTAAGGCTGACACAGACCCATTTGAGGTGACGCAGGGCCAACGCTGGGAAAAGAGGGGCTGATGCAGTCCAGAAAATGCTGACACTATGGTTTCTGGGGCAGATTGGAGCTAAGGAGTTGCCAAAAGGATTATCCAAGGTTTCAGCTAGGATATTTGTCTCAAACTGAGAGGTGTTACTGCCAAGGAAATTCTCTGCTAGGTAGGCCAGTTTCGGCACCCAGATTGTACTCTGATATTGCTTAAGAAAACCCTCAGATAGCTGCACCAGTTTTCCCACATTGGGTTTTTCCGGGGACATTGGTCCAAAAATAACGATGTCATTTGGTCTGATTGTTTCTGTTTCTTTCAGTTGTTGATATGTAATATGTTGAGCATGCACTAGTGTTTATTTTCAGTATTTACATTGTAAATAACTTGTCAAATAACAGAACAAGTAGGTAGCAATAAATCAGATAAAGTGCATGGAGGGTTTCTAGCTAGTAGACTTAGCAAGTTCAACATGGTATCAAAGCGTGATTGCTGATCACAGGAGGACTAAATGACATTAGCCAAGTGGAGAAATAGCAGCAGAAAACAGTTGTCCCGAGGTAACAAAAGTTGTTTCTAGCAACGCAGAAGCCAAGGAGTGTGACGCAGAGCCAGCCAGGGCCATGTAGAGGAAGTCGAGAACTGCGCAGAGCCTCGGAGAGGCCAACATTGCTGACACAGAGGGCCAGAGGGCTGACACAAGGCATCCCAGTGCTGACGCAGTGCATCCCAGGGCTGACGCAAACCCATCCAGGGTGACGCAGGGCCAGCGTGAGGCAGAGAAGGGCTGACGCAGTCCACAGATAGTCAATTGTTGGTGTCTAGAAGGTTGCAGGAATATTGCAGAGTGGAGCTAGTGAGGTACTGTAGTCAAAACAGTACCTGAGAGAGCAAAGCCAGAGGAGTTGTTACCAAGGGTTTCTAGCCGAGGAACCCAAATCAACAGTGTAGTTGCACAAGACAATCAGAGTAGGGAACATCTCGACAAGCGGTAGAAAGATTTCCAGGAGGGCAATCAGGACTCAAAGGGAGTCCATAAGAGAACTTCCAGACGAGAAGTAGAGACTTAGAGGAGTAGAACAGAGAACTTCTAGGAGGGAAGTAGAGGAGCATCATGGCACTACATGGGGTAAAAGACCAAGATAGACTTGACAAAGCATCAAACTTCGCAGTCTGGAAAGCCAGAATCTTATCCATGCTTGACAAGAATCGTGTCAAGAACTTTGCCTTGAAGGTAATCGTTGTCCCAGTCGACCTGAGTGATAATGGCAGGTACGAGGATGCGATGGCAAGGGCCAAGAACATCATCCTTGACGGGGTCAAGGATCATGTAGTACCAAACATATCCAAGAAGGAAACAACATTTGAGATGTGGGAGGCTCTCAAGAAGCTGTACCAGCATACTTCTGTGCAGAGAACGAAGCTACTTGAGAATCAGATGAAGTCGTATCAGATGAGGAAGGGAAAATCAATTGACACCTTCCTCGGAGGACTAAATGAGATCAGAGATCAGTTGACTGCTATAGTGGCGACACCGGATCGGGAGCTTATGGTGAGGACATCCCTGAATGTTGTCTCAGAAGATTGGGAAGTGTTTGTCCAGAGTATACTAGGCAGAGGGACAATTCCATCGTGGGACGAGATGTCAGCAGCTCTTCGCCAGGAAGAGATCATACGGCAGTCGAAGATAGGTAGCAACAGCAAAGGGATCAAAGTCAAGCAGGAGGAAGAAGATGTGGCCCTAGCATCTGAGGGAAAGCAAGAAAAGTGGAAGAAGAAAGATCTCTCCAAGATCAAGTGCTTCCACTGTGGGGAGCTAGGTCATTATGCAACCCAGTGCCCAAGGAAGAAGAGTAAGGGAGAGTCTTCCGAGACTAAGGCAGTGCCAGCACACGCAGAGAAGGAAGTTTTGACAAACGATGATTGTGCCATGAGTGCACATGCACCACTTGAGCGGAAGTGGGGAGACATCGAGTTGTAGTTAGGTGCACTACAGGCGATGAGGGGCAGGATACTTGAGGTACCTAGCCTCTTGGATTAGACCTTGCTACGGAAGCCCCGTCGAGGAGTAACAGGACTGGCTGAGTGGGTAGAGACGAATGCGGATGGAGTGGCAAAGGGAGCTACAGTGCAGGAGTCCAAAGACAGCGCAGAGCTAGCAGGCTACAGCAATGCGAGAGGCACAGGAGTGTTGCACCAGTGCAGGAAGGCACAGAGAGGTGTGCAACGGTGCGAGCTGCAAGGAGTTGTTGCAGTAGCGCAAAGGTCAAAGAGGGAGCACTTGTCAGCAACAGAGGGAGCTTCAGCATCAGTCAGTGTCTCTAGCCCAACAGGGAGGTCAGTTGGGAGATCAATTACTTACTTCTCAGTAATTGAGTTGCAGTGCGGCAATTGGCAGCACGATGCAGCATGATGGGAGGAGGTGCAGTGCGGATGCAGATGGGAGAAAGGACCAGCAACAGCACGGATGCAGAGGGAGTTGTCATACAGATGCAACAGTGGCAGTGGCAGAACCATGGGCAGCGTTATAGGAGGCAGCAGTGCAAAGGATGTTGGACAAGAAGGCCTAGCATCAGCATAAGTACCGATGCTGGATGAACAGGAAGGCCTAGCATCAGCACAAGTACTGAGTGAGGAGTATTACTAGAGCACAGTCCTCGCTAAGAGGGAGTGTTGATTGGGATAGCATCGGATGTGCTCTAGCCACGAAATTTGGTGGAGAGGTTGGGGCACATGAGATCTCCAATACCCAGAAAGGGTTTGGGCAAATTCTAAGCAGATCAAGAGATATTAAAATAATTAATATTTTTAATGGAGTCCCTAAGTCTAAACTTAGGGTAAATAAAATATGTAATATCCCTCCCCTTAATAATAAACAATAAATAATAAAAATAACAAATAATAATATAATAATAAAAATAAATAATGCAAATATAGTAATTAATAATAATAAATAAATCACTTAATAATAAATAAAAAATAATAAAGATAATAAATCATAAATGTTAAATAATAAATGACATTAAAAATATATACAAGAAAATAAATAAAAAATAATAAAAAATAAAAATAGTAATAACCATACTAAAACTCTAAATAAGAATAAATAGAAATAAAACAAGAAAACTATCAAAAAGAAGGAAATAAAACAAGAAAGCTAAAAATCAAAAGAAAGTAAATAAATAAAACAAGAAAGCTAAAAATCAAAAGAAAGTTGCATGTAGACACATGGAGTGTGTGCATGTGGTTCCCCTTTCAATATTGTTCTATTTAATAGATGGTGAGGAAGATGAGAGGCATTCTTGCATTCCATCTTTCCGAGATTCTATCTTTCATTCTCTTGGGAGAATGGTGTTCTAAGACATAGGAGTCACTGGCAGTAGTACGTTGATTGAGGGCTCGGGGGTGACCAGTTGTAGCAAATCCTTGCACAATTGAGCCTACGGTTGGGTGGAGAGTCGTCCCCAAAACCTTGTTGCGGTAAGCCTACTTCTACCGCAGGTAAGCATTATTCTTAGTTGAATTTAGTTTATTACTTATATGTTTATTTGGCTATGTAAGTGCCACCCTGATTTAAATTTAATGTTAACTAGAAAAGTTAAGTAGATATTTATTTTGGGCTGTTACAAAATATTAATGTGTATTAATATGAATTTGTGTTAGAATGGTCCAAAAGACATGGATCAAGCCAGATCTAATCTTAGTTGTTGATTAGGGACTTAATCTTAGCCATTGAGATGTCAACAGGAAAAGTATAAGAGGAGGCTTGAGGGTCACTTGGAGAATACACCAGAGTGATCAGTCATTATATTCTTTAGAGCAGGGTTTGCTAAGAGAGATAGAATTAGTGATCGGGAGTTGCAGCTGAAGGGCATTGAGTACAGAGAGGCAGAGATAGTGTCGGGAGAGCAGCGCAATAGCCAGGGAGAGTGACGTAGTAGTAGCCAGAGCTCACGCAGATGTAGCAGGGAGCTGCACAGAGCCTCAGAGAAGCCAGTGTTACTGACGCAGAGGGCCAGAAGGCTGACGCAGGGCCTCCTAAGGCTGACGCAGACCAACGCTGGGCAGAGAGGAGCTGACGAAGTCCAAAAAATGCTGACACTGTGGTTTCTGGGGCAGATTAGAGCTAAGGAGCTGCCGAAAGGATTATCCGGGGTTTCAGCTAGGAGATTTGTCAGAGGTATCACTGCCAAGGAAATTCTCTATTGGGTAGGCCAGTTTCAGCACCCACATTGTACTCTGATATTGCTTAATAAGAAAACCCTCAGATAGCTGCACCAGTTTTCCCACATTGGGTTTTTCCGGGGACATTGGTCCAAAAATAACGGTGTCAGTTGATGTGATTGCTTTTGTTTCTTTCAATTGTTGATCTGTAATATGTTGAGCATGCACTAGTGTTTATTTTTAGTATTTACATTGTAAAAAACTTATTGAGTAACGAAACAAGTAGGTACGAATAAATCAGATAAAGTGCATGGAGGGTTTCTAGCTAGGTAGACTTAGAAACTTCAACACTTTGTGGTAGTGTTTTTGTGGCAATGGTGTACCAAAAGACACCTCCTTAACAGTTGGTTGTTCCCTACAAAGGATCACAGATAGAGTTGGTTTTGTTAGTGAACAGACTTAGATAAACAAAGCATTGCAAATAGTGAAAACAATGCATATACAAACACAAACTAAAACAAAGATGAATACACATACAGTGCTCAATGGAGTAAACAAGTCAACAAAATAATGGAAAAAGCTCCATTTATTTGATTGTTGGTAGTAGAGGTTGAATACAATAAATGAATATTAGACACTTGAAGACAATTCTTTGAGCTATGGTGCTCAATAACCCTCAGCAAGGGGGGTTCTTTTCCTCAATCTCTTTGCACGTTTCTCCTCTCTCTCAAAGAAGTATGAAGACTCTCCAATGGTGGAATCTTCTCCTCTCACTAAGAGGATGGATTGCTTAGAAGCAATATGGCCAACATGTTAGTGCTCTTACTTTCTTTGGCTTCAACAATGGAATGTTGGTTTGCTCTAATAGCTATTTGGTGAGAATAACAATGTCTCATACTATGGTTCTCCCATAGCCTATTTATCTAGAATTTTTGAATCCATCTTCCCTCTCTTCGTTCATGCATGACAATGACTCATGAGTAGGACGAGATGATTCCATTGAGGGCTGCATATCTTTAGGGTGACTCGAATTTGGTTGTTTTGGACTAAGATCTTGCCAGGGACTCGCCTCCAAGTGTGTGAAGTGGTCCCAAATTCACTGATTCATCCATTTCTTCGATAGCATGGTTTTTGAAGAAAATTTCGTACGCATGGCTATCGAAGCCAAAGCGTCCTCAATTTCTTAACCTTATAAACTTTGGACCTTAGGGGAAATTAAATTTTTTTAACTTCATGATGCCTTCAGCTGGAAAATATTCACTTTTGCATTCTACTAGACGTCTTTTAGCGTCTTCTAGATTGTGCTAATATGTGTACGATTTTTTGGTGTTAACAGTTGCCCCCTGATGTATGGCGTTAGGGGCAAACGTATAGCTGAAATACATCACATTTTCTATTCTGACGGAGAAGTTGATCAAATTTTTCGAGAGAAAGGATAACTTGTTATGGAGATGAGTAGAGAAACCCCTTGACTGAGTATAAAGGATAACCATGCTCTGAAGAAAACCAAAAGAGTAAAAAAAATGTCTATACAAAGCGAGCATGTCCCATGCTCGTTATGATAACTAGTGACGAATTATTACAATCGAACAAGAAATGGTTTTTCCCAGTCAACATTATGGTGGTTGACATGGTAATGGCTAGTGATGATAATTCTTGACGCCCTCAAGGGCGCTTCTTGGACAAATAGACTGAATTTGGTTCCCCCAGGCATAACAAAGGTGAAGCATTGTTGAATAAGGTGTTGAGGTATGTATGGGTCTTCGAAATTGGGACCTCCCCTGTATCATGATGTGAGCACTGTTGAATGAGGTGCATAATGATGCGAGGGTCTTTGACTAAATGAAAGAACTGCAATGGTCATTAAGTATAGTAGCACCTTGAGATGAAAACTTGTGTTGGTGTCGAATGTCAAGGGGCAGATGACATCAATGGGCAATAGTGATTCTCATTGTGACACCCGGGGATATACCTTCAAGGGAGGAGTATCCAAGGTACTGCCTCCATCTTAGAATACGAGTGTTGAAGTCGACTACCCGACATGCTGTGTCAAGGAATCAATATAAGGTGTAACTAGATTGTAATAGTGTGGGTCGGACAAGGCATGATAATGAGAACTGACGATATTAGTCTGTATGGACAATTGGCCTGAGGTCAAAGCTATTATGCAAATGGTGGCAATCAAAACACGTTTGCTGATAGGGATGGCCTTGGACTCTACAGGATTTCCAGGGTGGGTGTAAGTATGTCCTTACTAGCATAAAGATGGTAAATGACTGTGTGTGATGTGCAAGCTCTGACCAAGGGTGACTAGAAACTGTCGTCGGATAGAAGACATGAAAATATGGGTGGGAGTCTTTTTCCTAAGAAAAATCTTTGTACACTTGCCAAAAGAATATGAAGGTGACTTGGATGTACAGACACAGAGACGGGTGCCCCATGATAATGGTGTCCAGTAAGGAGGTGTGGTGTTTTTGCTGAGGGCGAGGGCCCCATTGGTTGGTCTCTGTGTTGGGTTGGTGAGGCGGATGAAGTGATGCAGATGGTCTATGTAATATCAATGGATGATACGCCAAATGTAGAACGCGGTGGTGCATCCATCTTAATCTGTCATAAAGTATTAGGGATGGCCATGGAATGAGGTGGATGGGCGATGCATGCAGCAGAATGAGGTTGATCTTCAAGTCATGTAAGTGGAGTGATTCTCAGGCCTGAGTCGATGGTCATGGCTCCTGATATTTAATAGGGGTATATAAACATGACGTGAGCCATGAGTGTGAGGACTCTATCGACCAGCATGGATGTTTATCATATGCAAGGCGAGAAGGTGATAAACATTGTCGAGATGATGGACCCTATGGTGCATTTTTGTAACGACCTATCTATAAAATATAGAGAACACAAGAATAATAGCAGGCATACGATGCATGTATATGATAGCTACATATGCATGTGTCGCATACACCGCACTAGTATTTATATACTAAATTAACTATAAGTATTAAAAATCATGACACTTCTTCAAATAGAAGTTCTATTCACCCATCAACACCCATATTGCTCAATGTATCATGATTAATGGGTAGATACTAAATTTAAAATGTATAATGTAAACATAACTATAAAAGGGTATATGTAAAAAATTAATCTAAATCTTAAAATGGTTATATAATTATATATTTTAGATTATTAATAAGATTATAATAATAATATGATAAATTAATAAAACTAAGGTTATGATTTTATATTAAAAGAAATATAGTTACTAAACCATAAAAGAAATATATTTTATTAATAAAGAAATATAATTAATTAAATTATAAATGAAATATATATGTACGTGACCATAAGAGAGATATATGATACGTGACAGGGAAGGTGTCATGGAAAGGCTAAGCGGTGGGCTGCTGGAGGAAGGGCGGCCACCGCCAAGAAACGAGATAAAAACTACCAAGCAGAATTTTAGAAGGGAACCGGGAGGAAGAAAAAGAATAGAGGAAAGGGAAACTGAGGGAGGAAGGATGTCATAAACTGAAGTTACCAGCAGGAAGAGCGCGGGTTGTTCCGAGGTTTCTGGGCATAGGGGAACGGTGTGCTTCAACTAAGAAGCTTACTGGACTGAGTAGCCAGGTTCTGCACAGTTTGGCTGGGTCGATTCGGTCTTTTGGTAACCGAATCAGAGTAGTTGCAGATATCAGCAACCGCAAGTGCACAGGTAAGTACTTTCATAAATTCTGTTAGTTAATTTGTAAGATTTTAGAAAATTAATTATAGGTTCAGGATTAAAAAACCCCTTTACTGTATTTGCATCTGTTTTACGGTCTTTACAATTTTGGAGAGATGATGTCGGATATGCAAACCTTAAGAGAAAGCATGTCATGCTAAGTGGTGAATGATACCTGCTCTGTTATTTGTCTATCGGGGTGTTGGTCGAAGTGGGTTGTTCGTGATGTACTTGCAATATCCACGGCCAAGACCCCAAGTGAAAGCATATTTTTGAAACATATAAATAATCTGTGATAGATTGAATGATATGAATTAAAGAACAAGAGAAGGCGCACCTGAAATGATTTTCTGAGCATGCAGCGGGTCCAAAAATGAGTTTTGGCAATCACTAGAATGAAAAGTTCCAAGATGGAGATGGTGTTTACATTGATGAGTACTTGATCCTGCAGTCGTGCTAGGCCAAACAAGCAATCACCTTCATCCAAGTTGTTGTAGATTTCCATCAAAAAAGACACATCCGCATTCGCAAATGCTCCACTGAGCCCTACTACTGGATTAAATGACCCTAACTTGCCCTGTACATGTGTCTGAAAGTATAGTAATGAACAAGCATAAGCCTGGAATCAAAAGGTCTCTGCAAGCTGTTGATTTGGGGTAGCATTGGATGTGCTCTAGCCACGAAATTTGGTGGAGAGGTTGGGGCACATAAGATCTCCAATACCCAGAAAGGGTTTGGGCAGATTCTAAACAAATCAGGACATATTAAATTAATTAATATTTTTAATGGAGTCCCTAAGTCTAAACTTAGGGAAAATAAAACATTAATGTGTATTAATATGAATCTGTGTTAAAGTGGTCCAAAAGACATGGATCAAGCCAGATCTAATCTTAACCATTGATTAGGGACTTAATCTCGGTCATTGATACGTCAACAGGAAAAGTATAAGAGGAGGCTTGAGGGTTACTTGGAGAGTGCACCAGAGTGATTAGTCATTCTATTCTCTAGAGCGGAGTTTGCTAAGAGAGATAGAATCAGTGGTCGGGAGAGCAGTTAAGGGGCATTGAGTACAGAGAAACAGAGAAGGCAGAGATTGTGCCAGGAGAGCAGTGCAGCAGCCAAGGAGGGTGACGCAGAGCTAGCAAGGGCTCATGCAGGGCCACGCAGAGGCTGCCAAGTACTACGCAAAGCAAAAGAGGGGTCAGCGCAGCTGACGCAGAGGCTCCCAGAACTGACGCAGGGCCTCCTGGGGCTAGCGCAAGCCAATAAAGGCTAACGCAGGGCCTCCTGGGGCTAGCGCAGGCCAATAAAGGCTAACGCAGGGCCAGCGTGAGACAGGGAGAGGCTAACATAGTCCAGATTGGGCAAAAGCTGGCATTGCAGAGCAGTGTTGTGCTGAGGAATTTCTAGAAGGATTTTCCGGGCTTTCAGCCAGGAGATTTCTCTCAAACTGTGAGGTATAGCTGCTAAGGAAATTCTCCATTGGGTAGGTCAGTTTCGACACCCAGATTGTACTTTGATATTGCTTAATAAGAAAACCCTCAGATAGCTACACTGGTTTTCCCACATTGGGTTTTTTCGGGGACATTGGTCCAAAAATAATGGTGTCATGTGGTGTGTTTGTTCTTGTTTCTTTTAGTTGTTGATCTGTAATATGTTGAGCATGCACTGGTGTTTATTTTCAGTATTTACTTTGTAAATAACTTGTTAAAGAAAAATAACAAGTAGGTAGGAATAAATCAGAAAAGGTGCATGAAGGGTTTCTAAACTAAGTAAACTTAGAAACTTCAACATGGTATCAGAGCATGATTGCAGATCACAAGAGGACTAAAAGACATCAGCCAAGTGGAGCAATAGCAGCAGAAAACAGTTGTCCCAAGGTGACAGAAGTTGTTTCTAGCAGCGCAAAAGCCAAGAAGTGTGACGCAGAGCCAACCAGAGCCACGCAGAAGAAGCCGGGAGTTGTGCAGAGCCTCAAAGAGGCCAGCGTTGCTGACACAGAGGGCCAGAGGGCTAACGCAGGGCATCCCAGTGCTGACGCAAACCCATCTGGGGTGATGCAGAGCTGGTGTGAGGCAGAGAGGGGCTAACGCAGTTCATAGAGAGGCAGTTGCTGGAGTCTAGAAGGCTGCAGAAATATTGCAGAGTGGAACTGGTGAGGTACTGTAGTCAGAACAGTACCTGACAGAGCAGGGCTAGAGGAGTTGCTACCAAGGGTTTCTAGCCGAGGAACCTAGATCAGCAGTGCAGTTGCACAAGACGAACAAAGCAAGGGGCATCTCAACAAGCGGCAAAAGGATTTCCAGGAGGGAAATTAGGACTCAGAGGGAGTCCAGAAGAGAACTTCCAGACGGGAAATAGAGACTCAGAGGAGTCAAACAGAGAACTTCTAGGAGGGAAGTAGAGGAGCGTCATGGCACTACACAAGGTAAGAGACTAGGATAGAGTAGACATAGCATCGAACTTCACAGTCTGGAAGGCCATAATCTTATCAGTGCTTGACAGGAATCGTGTCAAAAACTTCGCCTTGAAGGTTATAGCTATCCCAATCGACCCTAATGATAACAACAAGTACGAAGACGCGATGGCGAGGGCCATGTGCATTATCCTTTACGGGGTCAAGGATCATGTGGTACCACATATAGCCGAGAAGGAAACGGCAGTTGAGATGTGGGAGGCTCTCAAGAACATGTACCAGCATACTTTTGTGCAGAGAAGAATGCTGCTTGAGAACCAGATGAGGTCGTATCAAATGAAGAAGGGTTAATCGATTGACTCCTTCCTCGGAGGACTGAATCAGATCAGAGATCAGTTGATTGCTATAGGAACGACACCGGATCAGAAGCTTATGGTGAGGACAGCCCTAAATGTTGTCTCAGAAGAGTGGGAAGTGTTTGTCCAGAGCATCCTGGGCAGAGGGACTCTCCTACCTTGGGATGAGATGTGGGCAGCTCTTCGCCAGGAAGAGATCAGATGGTAGTCAAAGACAAGTAGCAGCAGCAAAGGGATCAAGGTCAAGCAGGAGGAGGAGGATGTGGCCCTAGCATCTGAGGGAAAGCAGGAGAAGCAAAAGAAGAAAGATCTCTCCAAGGTCAAGTGCTTCCATTGTGGGGAGATGGGTCATTATGCGACCCAGTGCCCAAGGAAGAAGAGTAAGGGAGAGTCTTCCGAGACTAAGGAAGTGTCAACACGGGCAAAGAAGGAAGTTTTGACAAACAATGACTGTGCCATGAGGGCACACGCACCACTTGAGTGGAAGTGGGGAGACATTGAGCTGTAGTCAGGCGAACTACAAGCGATGAGGGGCAGAATCCTCAAGGTACCCAGCCTCTTGGATTAGACCTTGCTACGGGAGCCCCGACAGGGAGTAGCGGGACTGGCTGGGTGGGTAAAGACAGATGCGAATGGAGTGGCAGAGGGAGCTACAATGCAGGAGTCCCGAGACAGCGCAGAGCTAGCAGGCTACAGCAGTGCGAGAGGCACAGGAGTGTTGCACTAGTGCAGGAAGGCACAAAGAGGTGTGCAACAGTGCGAGAAGCAGGGAGTTGTTGAAGCAGCACAAAGGTCAGAGAGAGGGAGCACTTGTCAGTGGCAGAGGGAGCTTCAGCATCATCGGGTGTTTCTAGCCCAACAGGAAGGTCAGTTGGGAGATCAATTACTTACTTCTCAGTAAGTGAGTTGCATTGCAGCAGTGGGCAGCACGATGCAGCATGATGAGAGGAGGCGTAGTGCAAATGCAGTGCTGGTAGAAAGGACCAGTAGCAGCACGGATGCAGAGGGAGCTGTCGTACAGATGCAGCAGTGGCAGTGGCAGAACCGTGGGCAGCAGTACAAGAGGCAGCAGTGCAGAGGATGTTAGACAGGAAGGCCTAGCATCAACAAAAGTACCGATGCCAGATGATCAGAGTAATACTCAGTGAGGAGTATTGCTAGAGCACAGTGCTCGCTAAGAGGGAGTGTTGATTTGGGGTAGCATCGAATGTGCTCTAGCCACGAAATTTGGTGGAGTGGTTGGGGCACATGAGATCTCCAATACCCAAAAAGGGTTTGGGCAAATTCTAAACAGATTAGGAGATATTAAAATAATTAATATTTTTAATGGAGTACCTAAGTTTAAACATAGGGAAAATAAAATATTAATGTGTATTAATATGAATCTGTGTTAGAGTGATCCAAAAAACATGGATCAAGCCAGATCTAATCGTAGTTGTTGATTAGGGACTTAATCTCTGTCGTTGAATCATCAACAGGAAAAGTATAAGAGGAGGCTTGAGGTTCACTTGGAGATCACACCAGATGATCAGTCATTCTATTCTCTAGAGCAGGATTTGCTAAGAGAGATAGAATCAGTGATCAGGAGAGCAGCTGAGGGGCATTCAGTACAGAGAAGGCAGAGATTGTGTCGGGACAGCAGTGCAGCAACCAAGTAGGGTGACGCAGAGCTAGCAAGGGCTCACGCAGGGCCACACAGAGGCAACCAAGTGTTGCGCAGAGCACAAGAGGGGCCAGCGCAGCTAACGCAGAGGCTCCCAGAGCTGACAGAGGACCTCCTAGGGCTGACACAAGCCAAGAAAGGCTGACGTAGGGCCAGCGTGAGACAGGGAGAGGCTGACGTAGTCCAAATTGGCCAGACGTTGGGGATGCAGAGCAATGTTGTGCTGAGGAACTACCAGAAGGATTTTCCGAGGTTTCAGCCAGGAGATTTCTCTCAAACTATGAGGTATCGCTGCTAAGGAAATTCTCTGTTGGGTAGGCCAGTTTCAGCACCCAAATTGTACTCTGATATTGCTTAATAAGAAAACCCTCAAATAGCTGCACCGGTTTTCCCACATTTGGTTTTTCCGGGGACATTGGTCCAAAAATAATGTTGTTATGTGGTGTGTTTGTTCTTGTTTCTTTAGTGTTGATCTGTAATATGTTGAGCATGCACTAGTGTTTATTTTCAGTATTTATTTTGTAAATAACTTGTTAAAGAAAAATAACAAGTAGGTAGGAATAAATCAGAAAAGGTGCATGAAGGGTTTCTAAACAAAGTAAACTTAGAAACTTCAACACAAGCATCACCTTAGGAACAACTACTAATAGTTCTATGACATGATTACAATGAATTGTAATATTGTCAAAGTCGAGTTTTGACTCAGTTTGAGTTTTCTTCAGTGCAACTTTACAATTGGCAATAGCCTCTACAGACTGACAAAGAACCAATCCCTCTTTTAGATCATCAAGTCACTGACCAAGGTTGTCCAGTAAGGTAAAGACTGTTTGAATGAAGAGTTCACTTTGTCCAGCTCCTCCATTGTCACTACCACTAAGCAATACATCTTGCCTAGTTCTGTGACCAGCAACTTTATTACTTTCTAATTTGGCTTCCGCAAGAGCAGATAGAATTTCCTTTGCCACACTTTGTTGTGTCAGAAGATTAGGATTTGACTCAAGACTAGCCAACGTGCTAGTATTTTGCAAAACATTTTCAGACTGCATATTTTCAAACTGAATAGAAGGTAATTGTCCATCAGAAGTGGATACCTTATTATTCTTAGTTGACTTGTCATCAACACCACCAACAACCTCTGACTTGCCATCAACACCACAAGCAACCTCTATCTTGTCATCAACAGCACCAACAACTTGTGTTGTACTCGTCATCTTTTCAAGGTATTGAAAAAAAAAACTCCTTTTTTTTCATTGTTTCAGTTTTAGGTTACTTTTGCTCCCCAAAAGACTCTAATAGTTCAATTTCAAGCTGACTCAGATGTGGTTGATCTTCCTGAGTTGTAATCCTAGCCACATTTTTGTGGTCATCAATAGCATGTTGGTAACCAGGTTGCTCATTTATTTCTTCATCCGATAAAATATTATATGGTCCCATATCACAATCAACACTAACTACAATCTATAGATCTACCTCTGACAGCTTCATAATATACCCTATAATATTCTTAGCGGAAACGTCAGTATCACTGTTGTCTTTGTGCTTGCTACCATTGAGATTGAGCTATACAGTGACAAACCACCGCAATAGGTGTCTGGAGAGTCCTTGCAAATACTACTGTTGTTTCCTTCCTCCATACCAATGTTGCACGAAGCGCCCCCCACCCCCCCCCCCGGCGGATCCAAGCCCCGAAGCGCGTCCCGTACGGAAGCGCCTAGGAAGCGTGGCCCGAAGCGGCGCTTCCGAATTCGGAAGCGCCGCTTCCTGTTTTTTAGCCGCTTCCTGGAATTTTGGAAGCGCGGTACGGAAGCGCCGCTTCCAGGCCTCCGAAGCGCGCTTCGTACGGCGCTTCGGGCCTCAGAAGCGTGGCGCTTCGGAGGAGGAAGCGTACGCTTCAGAAAGGAGGCCGCGCGCAAGGCAAAAAAACAATTTTTTTTTAATTTATGTTAACTTAACATAAAGGGGGTGGGTTAGGGTGAGGTTAGAGTGAGATTAAGGTGAGGAATGAAAAGAATAAAGCCCCCATTCATTCCTCATTTTCTCACTTTGAGTTTATGAGAGTTGGAGAAGAGAAGAGAGGAAAGGAGAGGAGAAGAGAGGAGAGCTTGGAGGAGTGAAGGAGGAGGAGCCAGTAGAAGGAGGAGGAGCTTGGAGCAAGAGCTTGGAAGACTTCATCTACAAGAGCTAAAGAGGTAAGTTCAAACCCCAAACTCCCTTATTTTTTTGACAATTTTTTTGTATTTTTCTCCTCCCTCTCCTACTCTTTCCCATTGTTTCTACTTGCTCCTTTACTTACAGGTTGTCCACCACCTATATCCATATTCCAAGATGGTGTTCTTTTGGCTTCTATGTATCATTCCACTCTTGGTTTTAATGATGGCAAGGGGGAATAGAAATAGAAGGGATGAAACACAAGAGGACAGTGGTCCCAATACCAGTGACCCAATGTATGATGAGGAGGAAGGGTTTGAAGAGGAAGGGGATGAACCTGAAGAGGACACTGAAACACAAGATGGGAAAGCTACATCAACACCCTTGTGGAACTATGTGACCAAACTTGATGCGGTAAAGGGTGGCGGATCTTACAAATTTGTGTGCCCTCATGGTTGTCATGAAGGAAAACCATATTGTGGTTCATATACCCGTTTGAGGAGGCATCTTTGTGGGGTGCTGGACAGTGATGAAAAAAAGGGTCCTGTGGGGGTACAAATTTGCCCAAACATTTTAGCTGAAGAAAGAAGAAAATACATCCAAACAGAGATGGTTGCACAACAAAAAAACAAGAAACAAAAAACTCATTCTGAATCAAGTGCAACCTCTAAATTTGGTAGCTGCTCATCTCCTCATGGTACTTCTGCAAGCTCTGGAGGTAGAAGAACAATAGGGGATTTCCTTAATGTTGCTGGGAGGGATGATGTGGATGGAAAGATAATCCATTTTCTTTGTGCTTGCGGTGTACCATTCAATGTGCTTCGCTCTCCCTATTGGCATGAAATGGTAAAGGCCATCAATGAAGCCCTAAAAGGATACAAGGCCCCCAACTATGAGAAAGCTAGAACAGTGTTATTAGAAAGAGAAAAAGCTAAGGTTCAAAGAGCTTTGACACATTTTACAAATGAGTGGGTAGATTCTGGGGTGTCCATTGTATCAGATGGGTGGACAAATATTAGAAACCAACATTTGATAAATGTTCTTGGTGTTTCTTCTAGTGGTGCAGTATTTATTACATGTCATGACTCCTCCTCCATCACTACATCTACACAAAACATTGCAGATCTCATATTGAAATCAATCAAAGATGTTGGTCTGAATAATGTGGTTCAAGTGATCACAGATAATGCAGCAAATTGTAAGGCAGCAGGAAAAACTATTGAGCGTATTCATCCACACATCTTTTGGTCCGGGTGCCTAGTTCACACATTGAACCTTTTGATGCATGATATTGTGAAGCACAAAGAATGTGGGTGGATTATTGAGCTTTACAGGAGAGGGAAGCAGCTCATTAAATTCATCACAGGGCATACAAGTGTAAACTACTTCTATGGCACTTACTCCAAGTTGCAGTTGCTTAAAATTGCAAAGACAAGATTTGCAAGTTATTACCTCACCTTTAGGCGGCTAGTGAAGGTGAGACAAGCTTTAACTAATCTGGTGTGTGCTGAAACATGGGATGAAATTAACACTGACATAGATGGTGCTAATGCAGCCAGGGACGCTGTTCTTGACAGTTACTTTTGGCCACAGGTTAAATATGTTTTGCAATTCACCAAACCAATTTATTACATGATCAAGTTTGCAGATTCAGATCGACCAGTAATTGGGGAGGTGTATGAGCAAATGGATAGCATGTTGGGGCATATTAAAGACATTGTTGAGCCTAGAGATACCACCTTGTACAATTATATTTGTGTAGAGGTGCAAAACCGATGGGAAATGCTAAATGTTCCATTGCATGCATTAGCATATGTTTTGACACCTAAATACTATCATCCATCATGGCTTTCAACACCAGCACCTGGGGGGGGAAGCAGGAGAAAACCACACCAAGATCAAGAGGTTCACAGAAAATATATGGCTGCATTGAGTAAATTAATCCCTAATGAGGAGGAGGCTGCATTGGTACGGAGACAGGTGAGCATCTATACACTTAACACTGGTCCATTTGGGAGCATGCATGCAATTAAAGATCGAGAGACTTTTTCTTCTCTCGAGTGGTGGAACATGCATCGAGGGGGTACTCCACTTCTACAGGCTTTGGCATTGCAGGCGCTATCACAGGTGGTAAACACTTCTACTGCAGAGAGGTGTTGGAGCTCTTATTCTTTCATCCACAGTGTTAAAAGGAACAGGTTGAGTTTAGACCGGGCAGAGAGCTTGGTTTATGTTCATTACAACTTGCGATTGTTGTCCCATTACTGTGAAGATGCAAAGTCTAATAAAGACCTGTTGATTTGGGACAAGAATCCAGAGGATCCCAATTTGGAGGATGGAGTGTTGCGATTAGAGCAATTAGAGGATGCTCTTATCCAGGTATGTCCATTGTGGTATGAATTTTCCAATTTTTCCTTATAAAGCATTTCTCTAATTCGTGTTTTTAATTTTTTTTGTTAACTAGTGTTTTTTTTTGCATAAATTTTTTGAGCGATTCCAGGATGATGATGATCATGTTGATATGCCACCCCCACCCCCATCTGGTCCCTTGGTTCCTAGGTTTCATGGGTCAACACCAACAGCAGGGGGTTCTTCTTCATCAGTTTCAGTGCCACTTCCACAACTTCCACCGGCACCATCTTCTTCATTGCCACCACGTGGAGGCCCCCGCCCGCTGACACTTAGACTTGTAGGCTTGTGCATTTGAGTTTTGAACCTTTTTTGTCTTGGCGGTGACCAAGTGACATATTTTGTAAACACTATTATTTGAATTTTGGACATGACAAATGTTGACAGTTGCTCACTTGCTAGATAAATCATAATATGCTCTATGTTTTATGTTTTATAATATGCTTGAATGTTTTATGTTTTATAATATGCTTAAAAATGTGATGTATGTTTGTAATAGCTAGAATATAGATGATTGTTGTACATACTCGTAACTACAATGGAATCATGGATGCCATATCTATCTTGATTTATGCAAAAATATGCATGTTTTCATGTCTTCTACAATTAATTTGCTATTTGGGATGTTTGTTTTGAGAATAAATGCAAAAAAATCTAAATATATATATATAGTAGACGCTTCCGCGGACGCTTCGCTTCCTAGATTTTTGGAAAATGACGCTTCTGCTTCGCTCTCGCTTCGTGCAACATTGCTCCATACCAAGAATACTTTCATTCTCTCCTTCATTTTCAGTATATCTAAAATTTGAATGACGTTGCTATTAGAAAGGGTGTCCCCTTACCTAAGACAACCATTTTGTTCCCTGAGATTTGGTTGTTTTCTTTCATCACCATTACCACTAGGTATGGTTTTACCTTCAGGATTTTCATTCTGTTCAGGAGGATATAGCCATGACCACTTTTTCGTGTGTGCCTTTATCCTTGCTCTAGCTTCTTCTGTACTTTGTTTTTCTGTCTTGGGCTCACCATTAGTATCACTTAATTTCTTTTTCTTGCAGCTAGCCCAAAAATCGTTCCATTTCCTTATACCTGCTTTTTGTTGTGTGCTCTTATCATCAGGTTCAAGAGCTTGATCCTCTGCATTTTCCTTAAATTCTAAAACTTTTCTGTCCAACTACTCTAATTTTGTAAGAGCCAATTTGTTCCAATACTGCAATCTTGCAATAGTTTTCACTTGTTTCTCTTCCAGCGTCTGCTGAGAATCTACATGCTCTTGCCAAAGAATGCTTCCAGTTGTATCCTAGGGCTGCTTATTACATTTAGGGTTTCAACAAAAATTCTTATTCATAAAATGAAATAGCAGTTCAATAAATAATAATGCTTTCTTCAACAACCAATTCAATACAATTCAACAGTTGAATTGAGGCTTCTGTGATCCATAATAGTTGCCAAAGTTGCTCAGTTCCACCATCGTAAATTGAGGGAAGCTATTGAGATTGAAAAGAAGCCGAGCAACCTCAATAGAGATGATGGCTGGAAAATCAATAGGTGTTGGACTCCAGCACTTTTTCTACCCCCTCCTTTTTTTTCTTCTTTTTTTTTTAGAATATATATGTATATATGCAACATTAACAATATTTAATAAATAATTTAATTAAATAAATAAATTACCTTTTAAGCTAACCTTTGAATTATTCTATTTATTTATATAGTATTTTATCCTAACTTTATAATTTTTATTATATATATATATATATATATATATATATATATATATATATTTGATTATTAATAAATAACTATTAAATCACTTTTTAAACTAACCATTATAAATTATTATTAAATTAATAAATGAAAATTCTCAACCTATTATTATGATTTTAATATATATATATATATATATGATGAATTAATTTAAATAAATATATTATTATTATTATTATTATTTTATTTATTTTTTTATTTTATTTTATTTATTTATTTTTTATATTTTTTTAACTAACCATTGAAATTATTTTACCTATTAATCCTAACCATTATCTTATTAACCTAATATTATAACTTTAATTAAAATATATATAAATATAAATATATATATATATATAAATAGATATATATATATATATATATATATATATATATATATATATATATATATATATATATATATAATTAATTTAAATAAATAACTAAATTTCTTTTTAAACCAACCATTAATATTAATTTAGTTATGTATTTTTACCTAATTTAACTTATTTCCATAAATAATATTAAGATAAATAATAATAAAAATAATAATAATATTAAAATAATTAGACCTGGGTCCTAAGGTCAAAATTAGCCGTTAGTCTATTTAGCCGTTGGAGACTCTGCTCAGACTATTTATCATGCTAAGCTGGATCTGTTTCTTCAACTTGTCCTGACGATGAACCACACTAGTTGGTTCGAAACGCGTCGACAAATGTTTGTCTACATGTGATTTACGCCGAAGTTATTCTTTCAACAATTCAACAGTACCAATAACCTTTAGATTCACAATTCCAATAGAATACAAATGAATTACCAATGTATCTAACCAAGTCTGAATTGCCCTAGAATAATCCTTAGACAGGAGAAAACCCCTTTCCAATCAAATTCTTTCTAACTCCGGATTCCTTCAGAAGCACTCCCGATTTATGTTGAGCGTCTCTGGTTTACACGGAGAATTCCGAGTCTTCTTCATTTTCTGGACCAAAATTTGTAATGCCTCAAATGATTGCTCTGAGCCCTCTTCAAGACTGTGAACCTCAAATTCAAATAACCCTCCGTATTTAGAAAGAGATCCCTAGTTACTTCAGTTCTGATGCAAGCTATGTCCAGTTGTCCGAATGACTTCAAGGGTTGCTTAGGAAATTGCCTCAGCTTTCTACAGATAATTTGCTCTTATCTCATGATAAATTTGCATAGAGTTTTCCCTTAAGATTCTTCAATCTGCTCCAGACCTCTATCAAGGTTTAGTGAGGACTCAAACCTATTATTTTCACTGTACACAACTCAGATGGCCACAGAATGGTAATTGTTGAAACTTGTCATACAAATCCACCCTCAGAAAGGTTACATTTAACTTCAAGAACATTTTGGTCCGCCTCTGATAGTTCTCCCTTCTACCACAGGGTGATCTTGCAAAGGTTTGGACAAGAAATTCGTTCTGTTCCAAAATTTAACCTTAGAGTAATTCATCCAGCTTCAAGGTGGTTGGTTGCTTGCCACAGATTATCCCACAAATTGCTTCGTTGCTTCTTAGATAATTCCCTGTGCCAGAACAAGCAGAAAAATAAAAATAAAAAGTAACTAGGTAGGGTGGGATCACCTCCACCAAAGCTAGTCCAAGGAGAAAAATGGGGTCTTAAAACCCCCAGAGCCTCAAGCACAAAGAAAAAAAGAGATAAATGATCCAATCCAATGATGCGTTAAATGAATCCAACCCTCTTGTATCTATAAATTTCCTTGAAGGGATTTTTCTCCTTAATTAATTGAGTGAGGTTCACATCAAACCCCAACTTTGGGATTTTTAGCCCTAGCTACCCCAAACTTGCCCAAACATTGGGTATTTTGGGGCTTTCTCCTGTATCAAGGACTATAGCCTACAGGGATCAATAAGCTACTTCGTCACTTGGGCCAATTAATCCCATAGGAAAATTACATAGGGAAAATCCCAAAGCCAACCATTCACCCACCTAACTGTTATAATGCACAGAAAATAACATTCAAGAATATCACTCTGTTTTATTGGCCTTGCATCGATATATTTGAGGACTATAGCACCAACACCCATTCTGTGAGCCATTTCTTGTTCAAAAAACAAAATGTTAACTTGCACCACTTGAGCTTGTTCCTTGAATCATCGATTGAATGAAAATACTTTATCTATGGTGTGATTTCAATTGATGGTTGATGTATTCATAAAATTCAAAAAAAAGGTTGTCATCATCCCACAACCTAAGGAAAACATCAGCATCTCATTTTAGACATATCATCATTCATACCTACAACAAGCTCCAAGTTACAGATCAAACATAAGGAAACACCCCTTAGGATAGGAAGATTTCAAGTTGACGTGAGGGGCAGGGTCGTCAAGGTGTCAATGGGTCTTGTTAGTATCCCTAGGTTATCCCCTTGGGGAGATTGGGACTTTTGCTTTAGGAAGAACCTGAGCAATAACAAAACCATCAGTGCTACTTGGAGTGCTCCATGTGGATAGGATTGAGGGAGACTATCCTGTACACTTGCGTGATGCAAGTGGAGGTGCTAAAGAAGTGTCGATATATATGCTAACTTCTTGTCAATCATTGTTGGAGTGACCAGCTTTGATTGGAGGTGATTCTTAATTAGGAGCAACATTGCACGAAGCGGGGGCGAAGTGGGGACGTTTTTTGGAAGTGGGGACGTGGAAGCATCATTTTCTAAAAATCTAGGAAGTGAAGCATCTCAGAAGTGTCTACTATATATATATATATATATATATATATATATATATATATATATATATATATATATATACACTTTCTTTTAAATATTTTTTGCATTTATATTCAAAACAAACATCCCGAATACCAAATTAGTTGTAGAAGACATCAAAACATGCATATTTTTACATAAATCAAGATAGATATGGCATCCATCATTCCATTGTACATCAATGATTAATTATTCGAGCATCAACCATCTATATTCTAGCAATTACAAATATACATCAAATTTTTAAGCATATTATAAAACATAAAACATTTAAGCATATTATAAAACATAAAGCATATTATCTAGCAAGTGAGCAACTGTCAACATTAGTCATGTCCAAAATTCAAATAATAATGTTTACAAAATAGACCACTTGGCCACCACCAAGACAAAAAATGTTCAAATTTGCAACAAGCCTACAAGTCTAATCTATGACACAAGTAGTAAATTGTGAATATATCAACTAATCTCTCCTTCCACCACGAAGAGTCCATGGCGGTGGGCCTCCACGTAGTGGCAATGAAGAAGATGGTGGTTGTGGAAGTTGTGGCACTGAAATTGATGAAGATGAAGCCCCTGTTGTTGGTGTTGAACCATGGAACCTAGGAACCAAGGGACCAGATGGGGGTGGCATCTCAACTCGATCATCATCATCCTAGATAAGAGCATCCTCTAATTGCTCTAATCGCAACACTCCATCCTCCAAATTGGGCTCCTCTAGATTCTTGTCCCAAACCTTAAGGTCTTTATTAGTCTTTGCATCATCACAGTAATGGGACAACAATCACAAGTTGTAATGAACATAAACCAAGCTCTCTGCCCGATCTAAACTCAACCTGTTCCTTTTAACACTATGGATGAAAGAATAAGAGCTCCAACACCTCTCTACAGAAGAAGTATTTACCACCTATGATAGCACTCGCAATGCCAAAGTCTGTAGAAGTAGAGTAGCACCTCCATGCATGTTCCACCACTCAAGAGAATAAAAAGTCTCTCAATCTCTAATTGCATGCATGCTCCCAAATGGACCAATGTGAAGCATATAGTTGCTCAATTGTTTCTGTACCATAGCAACTTCCTCCTAATTTATCAGGGACTAATTTATCCAATGCAATCATATATTTTTCTAGAACCTCTAGATCTAGGTGTGGTTATCTCCTGCTCCCCCTTTGCCCTCCCCCCAGGTGCTGGTGTTGAAAGCCATGATGAATGATAGTATTTAGGTGTTAAAACATATGCTAATGCATGCAATCGAACATTTAGCATATACCATCATTTTTCCACCTCTACACAAATATAATTGTACAAGGTGATATCTCTAGGCTCAACAATGTCTTTAATCTGCCCCAACATTCTATCTGTTTGCTCATACAACTCCCCAATTATTGGTTGATCTGAATCTGCAAACTTGATCATGTAATAAATTGGTTTGGTGAATTGTAAAACATATTTAACCTGTGACCAAAAGAACATGTCAAGAATAGTGTCATTGGCTATATTAGCACCATCTATATCAGTGTTAATTTCTTCCCATGATTCATAGGTCACCATATTAGTTAAAGCTTGTCTCACCTTCACTAATCGCCTGAATGTGAGGTAATAACTTGCAAATCTTGTTTTTGCAAGTTTAAGCAACTGCAACTTGGAATAAGTGCCATAGAAGCAGTTTACCCTTGTATGCCTTGTGATAAATTTAATGAGTTGCTTCCCACTATTATAAAGCTCATTAATCCACCCGCATTCTTTATGCTTCACAATATCATGCATCAAAAGGTTCAATGTGTGCACCAAGCACCCAGACCAAAAGATGTGTGGATGAGTAGGTTCAATAACTTTCCTTCTGCCTTACAATTTGTTGCATTACCTATGATCACTTGAACCACATTAATAGGACCAACATCTTTGATTGATTGCAATAGGAGATCTGCAATGTTTTGTGATGTTGCACTGATGGAGGAGGAGACATGACATGTAATAAATACTGCATCACTAGCAAAAACACCAAGAACATTTATCAAATGCTAGTTTCTAATATTTGTCCACCCATTTGATACAATGGATACCCCACAATCCACCCACTCATTTGTAAAACGTGTCAAAGCTCTCTGAACCTTTGCCTTTTCTCTTTCTAATAACACTATTCTAGCTTTCTCATAGTTGGGGGCCTTGTATCCTTTTGGGGCTTCATTGATGGCCTTTACCATTTCATGCCAATAGGGAGAGCAAAGCACATTCAATGGTACACCACAAGCACAAAGAAATCGGACTATCTTTCCATCCACATCATCCCTCCTAGCAACATTCAGGAAACGCCCTATTGTTCTTTTACCTCCAAAGCTTGCAAAAGTACCATGAGGAAATGAGCTACCAAATCTAGAGGTTGTACTTCATTTAGATTGAGTTTTTTGTTTCTTATTTTTTGTTGTGCAACCTCCTCTATTTGGATGTATTTTCTTCTTTGTTCAACTGAAACCTTTGGGCAGATTGTTATCCCCACGGCACCCTTTTTCTCATCATTGTCCATCACCCCACAAAGATGCCCCCTCACACGGGTATATGAACCACTATATGATTTTCCTCCATGATAACCACGAGGGCACAAAAACTTGTAGCTTCCACCACATTTTTCCCCTTCAAATTTGGTCACATAGTTCCACAAGGGTGTCAATGCAGCTTTCCCCTCTAGTGTTTCAATGTTCCCATTGTTAGTGTCAGTCTTTCCAGCCTTCCTCCAGTGATTAAATATGCTCTTACAAAGTGGTCTCAGAGTGTCAAGGTCAAATTTTGTCATTTCAAAGAGTTTTCAAGCAAAATTTGGTCACTAGGCATTAGGTCTAGGGTTTGTTTTCACTCCTTCTAAAGTTGTCCAAATGTCAGTCTATGTCATCATTCAGCTGAGTCTATCATCATTCATAGGGTTGTCACTATCATGTCAATGTCTAATGAGTCATTTTACATCTTGTTCATGCTTCAGTTGCACCTAGGCAAGGTCATTTTCCTCTCCTAGGGTTTTGAAGCCAATTTCTCTTGGACGGTCAAATCATCGGCAAAACTTGTTTCCTGATGTTCATACACCTTCCCCTATCCTTAAAGTACCTTATCAAACACTTCCCATCCCTTAGATCCGCCAAATTCCTCATTTTTGCACAAACCCTAGTTTCTAGCTACAACCTGGCAATTTTCTAGGTTTGGCCTGTGTTTTGCCCTTTTGGACCCCTTCCCCTCACTCAATCTCTGAGATTCCACTTTCCCCTGCTTCCTAACATCCCTCCCCACTCCCAAAAATTTCCCCAAGAATTTAGAAGCCTCTTATCCCCTTCATTTCGCTCCATTTCGACAAAATTCCTTGTTTCACACATCGGGACAAGTCGCACTCAAATGATGTTCCAGAGCAATCAAAGATGAATTTTGGAAAACTGAGAGGTTTTTGTCCAAAATATGCCAAAGAAGAAAAACCTCCTTTACTTTTTGCACAGGTGTCATGGTTTTAGAGAAATGTCAAAATTACAATCGTCGGATCTAAGAAGGTTGGCCAAAGCACTAAAACGACGGAAAAGGCCCGGTCCACTCCAAATTTTGGCCAAAGCCTCTTTGAATGAGCATGGTACTTTATTGGGGACTCTCAGCCCAAATTTCAAGAAATTTGGAGAAAATTTTGTCAATTGTGAATTTTTTGTGCCATTTACAGGTTTTCTCCATTAACGAGTCTCACCCCCCGCGCGACCCTTCATCATGGCAACTCCATTTTGCAAAAACTCAGCATTTCCAGATTTGTCATGAGAAGTTACATATTCTCATCAATGGACTTGAGATTTTATGAAGTTTTGGGCCTCCAGAAAGTCAAAAAACAAGCAAAAAATGATTTTCTGCCACATTTTTGAGTTGCAGAAAGCAGTCTTGGGAGATTGCAATTTTGGAGGAGCAAATGACTACCAAATTCATAAATTCCAGTTGGGTTGGAAAGTAGACTCACAAACCTTTCCAACAAACCTACTCTTGCTCAATTTGGACACCGGGAAGTGCCCCAAATGTGGTCCCAAAGGCGCGCGACCCGTCAGGCAGAGGCGCGCAACCCGTCTTCTCCAAATTTCACTGTACAGCTCAGAAAAACGCAGTTTGACCCTGTTTGACTTTTTGGGGTGGATTATTAGGCTATTTGATGTAATTAATGTAGTTTTATGACACTTTTACTCTTATGTACATCTTCTAGAAGATTCATTCATGAAAAAGGTGAAAATTAAATGAATGAATTGGTTTCCTAGCTTATAGAGGCAAGTTGTTTTGACTGCCTAGTTTGTAGTGCTTAGTTTAGAAGTGGTTGAAACAGCTCCTAGGATAGTGAGCTCGACCCCTAGAGGCAAGGGAAGAGGTTGGCTTGCCTATATTATGTATTTTCTTAATCATTTTCAGAGGTTGGAAGGTTGGACTCTTGAGGGAGAAGCTATCATTGTATTATTTCACTTGTATCTCTGCAATTTTTGGCTAAGGAAGACCAGGGTTTTGCAGTCCTTTTTGGGATTCTTGTGGTTTCATGTATTGATGGAGTGCTTCTTAATGTTCTTGTAAGTGTGTTATGTGATTCATCTCCTTTCTTTCCTTCTGCATATTAAACAAATGAAGTGTTAAAGTAAGAATTCATGCCTGCCATGCTCTGCTTTTAAGTTTGTTTAATTTCAATGTTTTCTTCTGTCTAAAGAGAATTCAAAGTTATTGTTTGCTCTCTTTAGCTCCTCACCTTTCATTCCTGACCATCCACCTCAATCAAAGGCATCAATACGGTCTCCTACCTCGCCCCAAAGAACCCCCTGCAGAAACTGTGTCAAATCCCCGCACCCAAAATTGCAATTCCTCAATTTGCCACCAAAAACCCAAAAAAACCCCAAATCAACCTTTTTAATCAGTTTACTAGCCTAATATCAGTGTTACCTTATTGGTCATCTCATCCATTGAAGATTTTACGAGATAGACCGGAGAGAGCCTTCTCCTGCCCCGTAGGGCTAGCTACGAGGCTAAATGGTTTGATGTTGCCTTGAGGTTTACCTTTCTCAGCCTGAGGTGAAATTTCAAGCGCTAACACCCATCAAGTTTATCCCCTTCCTCTTCAAACCCTTCCTCCTCATCATACATTGGGTCACTCATATGGGCACTACTACTTTCTTCTTCTTCCCTTCTATTCCTACTCCCCCTTGCCATCATGAAAACCAAAAGTGGAATGATACATATAAGCCAAAAAAACACCAACTTGGAATATGAATATAAGTGGTAGACAACCTGCAAATAGGTGAACAAGAAGAAAGGGAAAGAGTAGGAGAGGGAGGAGAGCAAATACAAAAAACAATGACAAAAAAAATGAGGGAGTTTGGGGTTTTCACTTACCTCTTTAGCTCTTGTAGATGGAAGCCCTTCTTTACTCCTCCAAGCTCCTCCTTCAATGCTCCTCGCTCTTCCCACACTCCTCCAACCTCTCCTCAACTCTCTCTTCTCCACGTTGTCTTCTCCTCTCCTTCTCATCTCTTATCCAAGCTCTCCAAAAACATAACTGTCAGCAAATAAGAAGTGAAAAGGACTTTTATCCTTTTCATTCCATCCCTAACCCAACACTAACCCACCCCCCAACCCAACTTAAGCCAAAAAAAATAAAAATAAAATAGTTGAAGTGGGCCACATGGTGGAACCAGCCGACGGGCCCACGGAAGCGGTCAAGATCCACCCGAAAGCGACCCCGATCGGCAGCGGATCCACGGGCTGATCTGCCCTCCAAAACGCGGATCCTGCATAAGGAAACGCAAATCAAGCCGCACAGTTCCCACAAGCCAGGAATCACCCGGCCTAGCCCAATCTGCGTTTCGGTTTTTCGAAGCCGCGTTTCAGAGGGCGAATCGGCCACGTTTCCTTATGGGACGTAGATCAGGCTTTGGAGCCGCGGGGGGGTGTTTCCTGCAACACTGGTTAGGAGGAGTTGATGGCTATGATTTTCTTATGGATTCCCTAACTGGTGTTTGGAGAGAATGTCTTGTACAAGCTTGTACTAAACTGTGGTATGTACTTGTACTTCAATTTAACAAGATATATGATATGAAGATTTTCTGTTGTTTAAATTTTTTGTACGCACAGATTTGAGTTTCAGCTTA
Source organism: Pinus tabuliformis (assembly GCA_031772625.1). NCBI lineage: Eukaryota > Viridiplantae > Streptophyta > Pinopsida > Pinales > Pinaceae > Pinus > Pinus tabuliformis. The sequence goes on along the minus strand of CM062810.1, from coordinate 926,791,948 downwards.
TGATATCTCCATGGTTGAGCAGTTTCTAGCACTGATTATGCATATTGATTTGTCATAGCAGCTCTTGTTAAACAACTTAGCAAAGATATAAAAACTAAAAAGGCAATTGTTGTTCCAATATGTTATAAGTGTTTTTCAAATCTATTATATGCTTGAGAAGTGTGCCTTAAGGAATGAAACATCATTGCATTGAAGTAAATTTGTTTGGTGTTTATTTTCATGTGTTTCCTTCTGTGTGTGTGTGCGTGTGTGTTTACACGGGTCAATTCCAACTACTACCACTATAACCTCTAGGTGCCTATGTATTCCCCTTCCACAGGCACAGGTGAATTGGAGGGATTTGAACCTCGAACCTCCTCACACATAACACTTCATTTTCACGGCCACCCTAAATTGAGCTGCCCCACAACGGTTACTTGTTTGAACATAACATAAATATATACCACTATAACTTATATTTTAGATTTAACCATAAAGCTGAAATTTCACAGGAAATAGATTTAGGAAACATCAAAGTTGAGATGGAATTTTCTAAATTTGCATTAAAAACCATTCCTCAAAAATTCCAAAGGAAATATGTGCATGTCAAAAATATTTTCACAGGAGATAGATTCAAGAAACATCAAAGTTGAGATGGAATTTTCTAAATTTGCATTAAAAACCATTCCTCAAAAATTCCAAAGAAAATATGTGCATGACAGGAATATCTCTTTTAATTTATGTTGTTTCAGCCTCCTTTCTGCCATCGTTTCAGACTATCAATATCTATGGTACTAGCATGTCTATCTGGTATAAATAAACCTCAATACGAGTGGTGTTACAAAAGAGGTTTGGACACCCTGCCTAGGGGTATTCAGACATTTTAATTACCAAAGCCATCATGTTTAACAAAGAGCTCGAATTGAAGCCAGGCTAGCACCATTTGATAGAAAATCAGTGTGACTTCAATTTCATTTATTATATACTATATGCTCCAGAAATATCCAAAAACTTATAGCCTGTGAAATTTATCTTTCTGGAACTACCATTTTTGTTGGAAAAAGAAGTTACCTAACTTGCAGAAGCTACATATCTCTGCTCCAACCTCCAGTTGAATGTGAAAATTCTATCACTACAACATCTAATTTACTTTTCCTACTTATTCTTCAATAAGTTATTTATGAAATTCCTTCAACAAGCAATAAAATAAATTATGTTGCAAATATCACACCATAATACAAAAACAAACACATGTACCAGAATCAACACATTGACACAGATATTTTGGACAATAGTCCCCGGAAAAAACCCAATGTGGGAAAACCGGTGCAGCAAGGGAGGATTTTATTATTCAGCAATTTTTCAATACAACAAGGTGCCAAGCTGGCTTACCCACAGAGAGAAAAATTCTCCAGCACTTCTCCTAGTCCCAGCGTCAGCTTGGCTGACCTCTGCATGGCTCCTAGACACTCTGCGTCAGCCCTGGGCCTCTCTACGTCACCCACGCAAGTCCTCTAGTGACTGCGCAGTGTCCTACTACCTCTGCGTCTGCCTAAAATGCCCTGCGTCTGCTTCTCCTGCCTCAACGCTGGTCTCTAGTGGCTGATCCATTCTCTCTATTTCGTACTTGCTGCCTCCTTACTACTCACTAGACCATTAGTTCGAATTTTTCAGCTAACCCGGCCCCAGAAATTGAACTGATTGGTCTCCCTCAGTGTGTCCTCCAAGTGACCCTCAAGCCTCCTCTTATACTTTTCTCGATGACACATCAACGGAAAAGATTAAGTCCCTAATCAACGGCTAAGATTAATTATGGCTTGATCTATGACTTTTGGACCCTTCTAACACAATTTTATATTAATTCACATTAATATTTTATTTTCCCTAAGTTTAGACTTAGGGACTCCATTAAAAATATTAATTATTTTAATTTCTCCCAAACTATTTAGAATCTGCCCAAACCATTTCTAGATATTGGAGATCTCATGTGCTTTAGCCTCTCCACCAATTTTCGTAGCTAGAGCACATCCGATGCTACCCCAAATCAACATTGAAGCGATGCAAAAGCAATTTAGAAGAGAAATAAAACAAGTTTCATGTCAAAATTTAGCTCATCTAGACCTGCTTTACAATTATATGAAAAATAAAGGTCATGGCACAAAATATTTTGGAGGTTATGGTAACTTCTCAAACTCTGGATATTGGCTACAAACCCTCTCTGTGGATCCTAACTTCATAGTAGAATTTAAAGCTTTAATAAATCATAAAGAACTATGGATAAGAGAGAATGAAGATGGATATTATTGGAAAAAGATGCAAACACAATATGAAAATGAAATAGATGTGCAGTTAGATCTAAAAGATTAATATTGTGAATGGCATGATCAAGTGCCCAGAAAAGAACAAAAACACATCAACTTTGATGTAGACTGAAAAAAGGAAAAATAAGTTAAAGAACCCATAAACCATATGTCGCACAGTATTCTGGTTCTATAAGACTATTGAACACAGTGGACAACAATCAGCCACATACCCCATGATCAGTTTTGAAGGAAATTAGCAGAGAATGATCAGGGATAAAGAATCCTTTTAAGGTATAATACATGACAGCTCACTAGTTCTCAGCCTTGTAATCTTGGTAGATTGCATAAACAAAGACAATCCATCATACCCAAAAGAACATGAACATTGTTCAAGGAAATTACCATATTTACATATTTCTATGATCAGCATATTAACTACATAAAGAGAAAGGATCTTACAAAAAATTAGTAGTCTTTTTGCTTTTTCTAAAATCCTACAAAACTCTTATATCAAAAGTACCCTGTTCGTTTATGAGCCTTAAGAGATATTTACTTACCCAATGAGCCAAGGAAATGTCCTTCCATCCATGGGTGACATAAGAGAGGTCCTTGATAGTAGTTCCAACGTACACGAGAGCAAAAGTGATGGGCTGTGAAAATAAATAGAAAATGTAAAAAAAACACTTTTATACATGATACGAAAAAAAAGCATTTAAGATGTGACAATGAAAATACTATCATATTGCTCTTAATATTACATTAGCATGTTGAATGTGCAAGTCTAGTGTACAAATGGACAGTTATGTAGTATGTACAAATATCAAAGAAAACATTTGAGGACTGTTCACCCTAATTCTGATTAATTGAAACACAAGTCAAGCATCTTGATCCTATGAATGTGCTTACATAGAAATTGGAAACCATAATAGTTATAATTATATACCAAAGCATAGGTGTACATCCATTCTGTGTTGATCATTCCTTGGTTCCATATTTGCAGCCAAAAAATAAAAAGCAACATAAGGAATTGATGGATGGTGTAAACATGATAAGGAAAACAGAATCTATAAAAATATCTGACAAAGTACAGTTCTAATGTATTTAAGTAGATTTGAAGTTAATTGTTACATATATAAAGATAATCATAATAAAATAATAAAAACAATAAAATAATGAAAGGTCACGTTTATGAAAAGACGTGATTTTAATGAAAAGGCACCCAGTTAGATTATTCATATCGGGTATGTTGTTGCACAGAATGACTAGGCACCGCGACAACAGCTTAGATCGGGGGCTATCACCCTAATCCCCAATTTCTCCGTTTAAGTTGTCTCCCTACAACAGACTAAGGGGGGTAGACCCTACAGAAATGAAATGAAGAAGGACCAATTGGGAACAAACCGGTCTGGGAGACATAGTTGAGCAACCAAATACTTCTTTAGATTTAGCAAGAATTAAATGATTTGATTTAGACAATTGATACAAGTGCCTTGTAGAGTCAACTATCTTGCTAAGAAATTTAGGACCAAGTACAGGATGGACAACTACTGCTAAGGAAAATGTTATTATGATGAAAAGAGATGCAATATGCAATTAGCAAAGGGATGAGTGAGTAGTCTTGAGGTAAGATCGTTTAAGGCTCAAGTACTTAGTATTGATTAAATTTAGGACAAGAGTACTTAATGAAATAAAGAGACAATCTTATACAAGACAATGTGCCAAATATCTCAAGAGCCAAAAGATACACAAGACAACCAAGATGACTACAAGATATATGCTCTTAAAGAAAGATCACTAATATGCCAAAATTTTATAATAACCACAAACTAATAATGATATTAATAATACAACGCCACAGACCTCTAATTTATAGATAAATTCTCCAATGGCTAGTTTGTTTGATCCTTGTCAAAGTAATCTCGACCGTTGAAAATTATTTGATTATCTTTAAATCTCGTTCGTCGAAATTATTTATTTTTGAGAAATTTCAAATTTTTCATTTAATTCATTTTTAATTAACTCAAAAATAATAATTTTAAGTTAATTACCTCAAAAAACTGACTCTGACTTAACTACCAAGGTCCAAGATTTCTTAAAATTTTCAATATTCCCTTGGCCCGGGACTTTTAAAAAATTATTTTTTTAAGACCTGCGAATTTTGCCTTTGGAAAAATTAAATTTACCTATGACATAAAATTAATTAAATTTCTGGCTTAGGATTTTTAATTTTATTTGGCCAGTAAAATTTAATTAATTGACTTATGAAGGGATTAATTATTTTTCCAACCCTCTAATACTTAGCCATGGTGTCTAATTATGAAGGACCATGCACTAAATATTTTTTACAACAAGATTTTACATTTTAATTCATAAAGAGGGAAAACCCGTTCATTATAGACCCTAAAAAAAACCCCATTTATGCGACACAAAATATAATCCAGTAGACCAAGTAACCTATAATAAAAATAATGTAGCCAATTAGCTAGGATTATTCCCAAATCACTTTTGCATAGACTCGATCTAAAACACTAAGACTCACCTAAGAACTTAGCGACAAAATCCATTCCATCTTTGGTGTAAGAGTGGAGGGAAAAGCTCTGCCGATCATTTGTACATAGAGACACAGATGAACTAGTGAGACAAAAAATCTCCTAGAATGGAGATCGTCACCAAAACCATAGGTTTACCTAGGTTGTTACATACAGACGCGGTCATACTGAGATTATGTACATTTTACATATACAAAATGGATTGACATATTCCTAAAATTGTCGGTTGATGATGAAGTTAAAAGAATGTTCAATGAATTGATTCACATGGAGCAAACAGCTCAATGATAATACAAAGATATTTACAAGAATAGAAACATCAGGTTTCTATGTAGAATATTGAACAAACAGTTTCATCTAAGAAACTGCTAAAAGAATAAGAATAGAAACATCTAAAAGACTGAGCATTACTAAATAGAGATATATTCTAATACCCTCCCTTAATGCTCAATCTATTTACAACACCAATAGACCCGCGAAATTTTACAAATTTATCAGGACCAAGAGGCTTGGTAAAAATATCGGCGGGCTGCTCTGTGGTGGGAACATAGTGCAACTGAACTGAGCCGTCTTCAACCAGCTGTCGAATGTAGTGGCAGTGAGTTTCCACATGCTTTGTTCGTTCATGAAAGACAGGATTCTTGGCAAGTTTGAGCACTCCCTGATTATCACAAAACAAAGAAGTAGGCCCTGTCTGAAAAACATGCATATCTGCAAGCATACGACGAAGCCAAACTGCCTCACAGGCGGCCTTAACTGCTCCCCGATACTCTGCTTCTGTTGAGGAGAGAGCCACTACCTGTTGCTTCTTACTAGTCCAAGTAACAGCTCCAGATCCTAGACTAAACACATACCCAGCTGTAGATTTACGGTCATCAACCGAACCGGCCCAGTCAGAGTCAGTGTAGCCACTGAGAATAGGAGTGGAGCTGTGAGTATATAAGAGGCCATAATCAGAAGTACCACGCACATATCGTAGCACCCGCTTTGCTGCTATCCAATGATCAGCTTTAGGAGCTGACATAAAGCGAGAAATGTAGCTTACTGCAAAACTGATGTCAGGTCTGGTAGCAGTAAGATAGATGAGACTGCCCACTAATTGCCTGAATAAAGTTTCATCCACAAGAGGAGATGATGACTGTGCTGAAAGTTTGAGCCCTGGTTCCATAGGAGTCGTGGCCGGTTTGCAATCCTGCATTCTGAACCTTTCCACAAGATTTTTGGCATACTTGGACTGAGAAAGAAAGATCTGATTTTCAGTCTGCCACACTTCAACCCCCAGACAGTAATGAAGAAGTCCCAAGTCTGTCATCTCAAAAGTTTTGCATAGATCTTGTTTGATCCCATGGATCAAATGTGCAGAGCTGCCAGTAATGATAAGATCATCCACATAGACAACTACAAACAAGATATCATCATCAGTATGCTTGATATACAGGTTTGAATCAGATGGACTCCGCTGAAAACCTTGATCTGTCAGATACTGATCAATTTTTATGTACCAAGCCCGAGGAGCTTGTTTCAATCCATAGATGGCTTTAACTAACCGACACACTTTCTGTTCTTGACCAGCAACCTTGAATCCTGGAGGCTGCGTCATGTAGACTTCTTCTTGGAGATCACCATTTAGGAAAGCACTTTTGACATCCATCTGATGAACTTTCCAATTGAACTGAGCTGCTAGGGCAAGCACAAGCCTGATAGTACTCATCTTGGCTGTAGGAGCAAAAGTCTCCTCATAGTCGATGCCTTCCTGCTGTGAAAATCCTCGAGCCACAAGCCGAGCTTTATACTTGTCTAAGGTTCCATCAGCTTTGTATTTGACTTTATACACCCATTTGCAGCCTATGGGTTTTTTGTCTGCAGGAAGATCAGAAAGAGTCCATGTGTGATTCTTCTGAAGACTCTGAAATTCTGCTTTCATAGCCTGTTCCCACTCAGATATACCCTTAGCTTCTGAGTATGTTTGAGGCTCAAAAGTACTGTGAAGGTTAGCCATAAGAGCAAAATTGACTGTAGACTATTGTCTGTTCTTATGCCTAGAAGTTCTACCTTCAAGGAGCTCATTATCCCGGAGATCACCTATGGTTTTAGCCCACCATTTTGGCCAAAGAGAAGAAGAACCAATATCAGGATTAGAGGGACCAATATCAGGAGGAAGAGAGGCAGGCTCAAGATCAATAGGGACAGCAAGAGGGGGATTAGCTTCTGGAGGAAGCTCAGATAGAGTAGTATCAAATCTTGATTCTACATCATCCCTCCCATCAGATGGACTGACTGGAAGAAGAACACTGTGAGGCGGATCCTCAGAACGCTGCTCAGAAGAAGAAGACTGAAAGAATCCTCTGTCTTCATCAAATACTACATCTCGACTGAAGCTAAGTCGACCAGTGGCTATATCTATCAGCCTATAAGCCTTGTGATGATCACTGTAACCTGTCATCATGAGTTTCTGACTTTTGGAATCCAACTTAGATCGCTTAGCAGATGGAACCCAAACATATGCAACTGAGCCAAAAACTTTGAGATGACTGATCTTAGGCTTACGACCAGACCACACTTCTTCAGGAGTCTTCCCTTTAACAGCCTGAGTAGGGGATCGGTTAAGAAGGTAAACAGCAGTAAATACTGCTTCAGCCCAGAATTTGTTTGGAACACTCCGGTGTTGTAACATGGAACGAGCCATTTCAACAACCGTGCGATTGCGACGCTCGACAACACTGTTCTGCTGGGGAGTGTAAGGTGTGGTGAATTGACGTTTGATGCCATGAATATCACAGAAGTTGGCAAAAGCTGAGGAACAAAATTCCCCCCCATTGTCGGTCCTAAGGGTCATGATATTACAACCAGATTCTTTTTCAACTAAAGTTTTAAACTTCTGAAAGGTACTAAGAGCATTAGATTTATTTTTTAAAAAATACACCCACATCTTTCGACTGAAGTCATCTACAATAAGTAAAAAGTATTTGCAAGCAGTTATAGAAGCTGTATTCATAGGACCACAAATATCAGCATGAAGTAACTGAAGTACCTGGGATGCGCGCCAAGATTCGCCATTTTTGAATGACGACCGATGTTGCTTTCCTGCTTGACAGGCGCTGCATACCCCCAACTGCTGAGTCTGAATATCAGGTAATCCTGACACAAGTCCCTCCCTAGAGAGCTGAGAGAGATACTGCATATTGAGATGCCCATATCGTTGATGCCATAGAGTACTGATGGGAGAGACACGAGCTGCTAGTGCCACTTCTGGAAAGTCACCGGTGTCAAGTAGCCTGTATAGGCCATGGTCCTCGAGGCCAGTAGCAACTGTCAGACTGGTCTCCCTGTCAATGATGGAACACTTGTGTGCACTGAACACAACATCAAGCTGAGGAGAATTCCTCATAATCTGACTGACAGAGAGCAGATTAATCTCCATACCAGGAACATAGTATACATTTAGAAATATGAGCGTGCGTCCACCAGACTGAATTTGAACTGTACCCCTGCCAGCAACAGTGTACTTTTCACCTCCACCAAATACAACTGAATCACTGAAAAGTGAAAAGTCAATAAACCAGTCACGCCTGTGAGAGAAGTGGCGTGATGCACCAGAATCAATGTACCATGCAGAGGAAGGAACATGTTCTGAAGACCTTTTAGCCATAAAGGCGTAAAAGGCCGAATCTGTCTGCTCGGAATGTTTTGCAACATTCGTTGTCTGATGTGACGCTCCCTGTTTCTTTTGTTCAGCAGCAATCCTCTGCCTGCAGTCTTTCTTCATGTGACCGAACTTGTGACAGTAATTACACTGTACACTTTTCTTCCTATTAGGATCAAAAGACTGAGATGATCCTCTCTGCTGAAAAGACTGAGAGGACTGATATTTTGCAGCAAATGCATTCTCCAAGGGCACTGATGCAGTACCACTACCAAACTGTTGTTTCCACCTATCTTGCTGCAGAAGTTTGGTACATAAATCTGAAAACTTCAGATCAACATTTGTGGTTGTAATGTTGAGTGTTTCAATGAAGTGTTCATAAGATTTTGGTAGACTCTTCAGGGTAATGACTACCATATCTTCTTCCTCCATGGTCCGACCAATGGCGTCGAGCTGATCTCGAATGTCTTTAATTTTGTTGAGATGTTCCTGTAAAGACATATGTTCATCCATCATGATGGAGAACAACTGATTTTTGAGAAAAAAAGCTCTGCTTTTATCAGATGTCTCATGCAATTCTTTCAACTGTTGCCAGATTTCAGCAGCTGTCTTGCCAGAAGGGATCTGTGGTAACTGATCATCAGCGACAGAGAGCTTGAGAAGCATAACAGCCTCTCGATTTCGATCATCAAATTTATCTTGATCGGTCCCGGCTGTACCTGGACGAAGCTCTTTGCCCAAAATGAGTTGATCAAGACGCCTGTACTCAAAAATGGTCAGCAGTCTTTGTTTCCAAATGTTATAGTTGCTGCCATTAAACCGTTGATTTCCTTCTAACATCAGATTGGTAAGAGTGGCCATTTTCACAAAGAGAAAAAATAAGACACACAACAACAATGTAGCTGACTGCTTATGCTGGTGAAGATTTAAAGAACAGACTGTCAGCTGTCTAAAACAATAGTAATACTGCTCATATAGTTCTGAGAATACAGTTTTCCACAAGAAAATGCAGGTCTACCATAAGAGTATGCAGATGTCACAGGTCTGAGTTTGTAATGAAGACTGCCAGGATCACAAGAAAAAAAAAATTCCGCTGATTGATAACCCACTGCCGGCAACCAGAACCACAAATACAGCAAATATAAATGATGAAAAAATGGACCCACATATGCTGTCTCAGATTCACACTTCTGCTGAATGGTAACCCACTGTCAGCAAACACCACGGATATATATATATATATATACACGTCTCAGGTTTCAAAATGGCCCACACAACATCTCAGCTACAGGTCATATGTTTTTGAGAAAAGAACCACGTGAGTTATGCACGTTCCGTCTCAGCTATTTTATATATGACAAACCCACAGGTGAATATAACCACGCATATGTGTTTTATAAACACGGGTTATGGTGCCGTCTCAGCGTTTACAATGAACCACGTATTTTTGTGTTTTATAAACACGGGTTATGGTGCCGTCTCAGCGTTTACAATGAACCACGTATTTTTATAACACGCGGATGACAGGTTACGTATGACGTATTACAACAGGTTACGTATCAGGTTAAAAGGCACGGGTTTCAGATCAGAGTTTGACTGAGGCAATATAACGGCGTTTGCACAGGTTACAATGAACCACGGGTTTCAGATCAGAGCCACGGGTTTGCAGATCATAGCACACGCTTATATCCACACGAATTACAGGGTTTCAGATCAGAGCACACGCGTATATCCACGCGAATTACAGGGTTTCAAAATATCCACGGGTTTTGACTGTAATACCATCCACGGGTTTCAAATATCCTCGGGTTTCAAAGCGTATATCACAAGTTTGACAGCGTTTGAGAATATCATAACCGTATATCACTTGTTTGCACAGCGATTGAAAAAAAAAAAAATAGACAGTTGCCCGCAGATCAAATTTTCAGACCACGACTCTGATTTTTAAAAAACAAATAAGTTATAAACCGAGAGAAAACACCTGGATCACGATTGCTGACGATTGCTGAGGGATTCCACGATGTGGTCGAAGAAAATGGCTGGATTCAATATTCCAAGCAAACTGGCCAGCCAAAAAAAAAATCCGCTTCCACGAAAACAGTCGCCGCCACAAAGTTATTTCCTTAGTAAACTGATCATGCAAGAGAAGAATCCAATTCTGTATCGAGATGGACGACTGTAAGCTTTTATCACAGCGAGCAAAGCCGAGGCTAAGACTCAGTGAAGGCTGCCTGGCTTACAGAGGGCTCGACCTTAGAAAGGAATCAAGAGATTACAATGCAAAGAGAATTACTGATTCAAGAAGAATCTCTTAACCTCGCTCTGATACCATAAAAGAATGTTCAATGAATTGATTCACATGGAGCAAACAGCTCAATGATAATACAAAGATATTTACAAGAATAGAAACATCAGGTTTCTATGTAGAATATCGAACAAACAGTTTCATCTAAGAAACTGCTAAAAGAATAAGAATAGAAACATCTAAAAGACTGAGCATTACTAAATAGAGATATATTCTAATAGAAGTATGAATGGCACGGACACTCGAACACAATGGATCATTTTTGCGACAAAAGGGGTGTACTGCTATGGGGTCATTGACACAGAGTGGTCAACATCTGGCTCTACTTGGGGACATGTTGCTTCATCGGAGGAATGTGAGAATCCAGAATCTGCATCCAAGCAACACACAAGATTATATAAGTAACATCCATCCAAAATTCATCATATAACATTAAGCACATGAAAATAGAAGCTCTTCATTCATTAACTATTCTACTAACATGAAAATATAAATTTAATCTAACTACAAAGTGAAAATGCGAAATAACAGGGTGTAAAGTTAGAGATACAATACAAAGGATGCCTTGTGGCATTAGATGTGTTCAATATAGTGCATACTGAGCATTTGTCTGCTTTCAGGCAAATCTATGGGTTGTTTTTCGGATGTGCCATGTCCAATCCTGCATATGGTAGGACTTTGTCTTATCCAAAAATCGAGTTGCTCGGGCCATCAGATGCATCAAACCACTTCCTTTATTCTTTTTCTTTTTCGCTTCAGGGTTTTCTTCGTGGGAAGTTGTATCGCTGATGATGTGGAACATTCTACTTGAGAACTTTTAGACGAAGTATTTATGATATTTGTGACATGCCTCTCTTCATTTTGCATCTGTTCTATGATAAATGATGGATCAATTTCACAAGTGTTATGAGTTATAACTTGATCCTTTTCAATTTCTTCTTTGATCATGTCATGCTCAGCTAAATCTTCGTTAATGGGGTCAGCCTCTTTCTCAGGATATTCACAACAAAACGGGACCTACTTTAAGGGATCAGGATAGTTATGATCTATTGAAATCTCCTTGATTTTCTAACATTTATCATCTGGATCAGACTGAAACTTTTGTACCTGTGATTTCCTTTCTTCCAACCTCTTATGTATTGAACTCATTTCTTTGGCATGCCTTACTATTAATTTCGCTTGATTGAGCTCGGTTTTCACGAATCTGTCTTGCAGAGTGATATGATTGGCCTCCATAGTTTTCATTTCCCGAGTGTGCTTTGCTTCCATTGCAATCATATGATTATGAATAATGGACATCTTATTAGAATGATTTACTTCCATTATCTCTAATCTGTTCCGAAGAGATATTTGACTAACTTCCATGTCCTTTATAATTTTATCATTCTTCGCTTTCATGGCCATAAAGCAATTTTGCATATAGTTTATCTCTTTCTCATGATAATTTTGCATATCGATCCTCATAGCCTCCATCTTCTGAACACACTTTTCTACTATGGTGGCTATGCGATCAAAGTGATTAATTTCCATGATCTTCATTTCCTTGATATGTTTTTCTTCTATGGCCAGCAACTTATTTTGCATAGAACTCATTTACCTGGCGTCATCTTCTGTTAATCTAGCGTCAAGTTCCAGGTTCTTAATGAGCTGAGTCTGGTTGTCTTCCATATTCTTGATTACCTGTACTTGATTTAGTTGCATATCCTTCTCATGGTCAAAGTTATTGGTACTATAGGAAGATGTAAAAGGTCTAATTTCTTGACTGTGCTCTTTAACTTTTGCCCAATTTTCCTAAGACAAATGATATTCTTTACCAACAACATTGACTTGATTATTTGTTCTTGCCATTCTACTATCTATGATTCTTTTGACAACATGGCAAGTAGCCTCTTCATGAAAAGCATTACATGTCTTGCAGTAAAGTAGAGCCTCATTCACTCGATTAGCAGATTCAAGCAGATTGGGAGGCCTCTGCTCACTAGATTGGCTTCTTGTCTACCAAGTATTATTGCTTGGGTTATTATTGTTAATCCTAGGTTGAAAATTATGGGTTTGAGCTCTTTCCATTTGGATCAACCTACACTGCAAAGTACTTATTTCCTTAGCATGGTTAGAGATTAATTTCACTTGGTTAAGCTCCATGCTTTCAAGTTTTTGCAGTAATTTTTGTATAGGGTCATCATCTGATTCTTTAACCTCTTTTTATTTAGGTTCTTTCAATTTGGTCGAAGCCCTATCAAAACCTGGGATTCGAGTCTTCCCAGATGCCTTCTTATCTTTTTCAAGCTCTATAGCTAAAGTTTGAGCAACTTTATAATCACGATTCATAGCTCGTCTCAATTCGTAAGATATATCAGGATTTAAGGCATCAATATAAAAATCTAGAAGAGATTTATCAGGAGGCTTATAATCTGTAGATATTTCTTTAATAAATTATAATACCATTAAATCTCTTGTTGAACTCTTCAACCGTCTCGTTTTCTCTCTTTTTTATGACATTGATAGCTTTTACGAGATGTCTCTCTTCTCTCTTATCTCCATACTTTTCCTTAAAGGCATTAATAATTGATTGCAAAGAATTAAATGAATTATCAGGCTTTTCCGTAAATCAATCCAGCATCTTTCTCCAAGGTAAAAACAAAGAGGCTCATTTTAACATCTTCGTGATTATAATCAACAGCTCTTCCATACTTACCTACCCAAGAACCAAAAGCTTTCAAATGAGCATCAACACTAATTGCATTATTGCCCTGAAAAGAAGGTAACAATTTGTCAGTCCCATTCTCTGGAAGATCATTAGGATAACCTTGAATATTACCAAAGTTACAAGGGGCGAAGACATCCATGATGACTTGCCCAAAGGGAAAAGGAGGGGCCAAATGGATGCTAGAGAGAGAGAGAGATCCTTGCTCAAGAAAAATAAGACATCCACAGGAAGCGAGCTTCTAGCAGAAATTCTTGTAAGAAATGAAAGAAGTGGAGTCGCCACTTAAACATGAATCTATATCCAAGATCCAAAAGGAAAAAAACGAAAGGTTAGTCAGGGAGAAGCAGATGAATATCAAGGAGGGCTTCTTGTCTAAGGAACAATGGATGAATAAGTGGAGTCGCCACCCAAACAAGAAACAAACTGAAATGTCCAGGTGCTAAAAGTGCAGATGAAAGGATTAATGAGATGACGAAAGATAAGGTGATGAAAAGATGAAGAAAAATAATGGCGTCAGAAAATGTGGCATTGATGGGAGAAATGATTAAAACACTGACAAGATGAAGATGAATGTCGTAAATCCAAGGTCCAATAAATTGGTCCCCAGAAATGGTACCAAAAAATGTTGGCGTTGCCGACAAAAATGATAAAGATGATATGAGGAGAATGAAGCTAAAATGTCGTTGAAGTGCTGAGGATAAAATATCCCCAGCAATGGCGCCAAAATATGTTGGCGTTGCTACAAAAAATGATAAAGATGATACGTGGAGAATGAAGATAAAATGTCATTGAAAAGCTGAGAATAAAATATCCCCGGTAACGTCACCAAAGAACGTTTTCACACAAAATATCTAAGCACCGCGACAATAGCTCAATCAAGGGTTGTCACCCTAATCCCCAATCTCTCCATTTAAGTTGTCTCCCTACAGCAGACTACAGGGGGTAGACCCTACAGAAGAAGGACCAATTGTGAACCAACCAGTCTGGGAAACACAGTTGAGCGACCAAATACTTGTTTAGATATAGCAAGACTTAAATGATTCGATTTAGACAATTGATACCCGTGCCTTGTGGAGTCAACTATCTTGCTAAGAAATTTAGGACCAAGTATAGGATGGACAACTGCCGCTAAGGAAAATGTTATTATGATGAAAAGAGATGCAAGATGTGATTAGCAAAGGGATGAGTGAGTAGTCTTGAGGTAAGATCATTTAAGGTTCAAGTACTTAGTATTGATTAATTTTATGACAAGAGTACTTAATAAAATAAAGAGACAAGTTTATACAAGACAAAGTGCCAAATACCTCAAGTGCCAATAACATACACAAGATAACCAAGATGACCACAAGATATATGCTCTTAAAAAAAGATCACTAATATGCCAAAAATTTATGACAACCACAAGCCAATAATGATATTAATGTCAAGAAAGAGAACTAGAGCATTTATCCAATTTATGCTTCAACGACAATTCTTCAATAAGATTATCAAGGCTCCCTTTAGACAATTAGGATTCTTCCAAGATAATGCCAATGACAATTAGATTCAAACCATTCAATTATCTTCAGATTACTCAATATTATGCAAATCGAGTAAATCATCTTCAATGCTACTTAGCTCAAAGATAAGTATATCTCAATACAATTACCATTCACAAGTCAAGGCACGAGAAATGCTTTAGAAAAATAAATATCGACTATTCCCAACTTAAATGTTCTTTAGGGCAGCAAGCTTATATATGTGATTTTGAAGTAGAAAATCAAAAGACAACAGACACTTAGACTTAGAATCCAAAATCCCAAAAACCACTAAAATTTGATGATGTAATCTATGCAAACAACTGCCCTTACAAATGAAACAAAAGCACTTATTTTCAGAGATGATATCTATGACAGCAGTGATGTTTTCAGAGACAATAAGAGTACCAAAACAAAAAGATATGACAGCAAAGAAATCCTTGCTGCAAACAAATATATCAGTCCTCTGAAAACTTGTGACAATCACCTTCACAATGATGTTAGAGCACTTAATTTTCAGATATTGTTTTTTAGGATAGCAGTAAGAAAAACTTTAAGACAACAACAAACAAATGTTATGACAGCAGCAATATGACAATGAAAACAATAAGTTATCAATGCTATCTTTATGCCAAAAATTTACCGAAAATTTTCCAAACTTGTCCACATGAATTACAAAAAAAATTCAGCTTGTTATGATGTGATTTCCAAAATTATATCGTATCTGATATACTTCTTACAGTCAACAAGTAAAATATGAAATAGACTTAATGATAGATGCCAAACTCAAGAAATTAATTCCTTAATGTATTAGACAACTTAGGAACTAATTTTAGGATAACCCACATGAAATTTTGCCACTGTTATATTTCAAACTTCAGAAACAGAATGATTCAAAGATAACAGTGACCCAAAAATGTAGATCTAGAACAAATTTTTGATACCCATCAAACATAAGTGACTTATTAATGTATTTAGCAATTTTTTAAACTAATTTCAAACCACTTAGGTGTGATTTTCACCACTATTAGAAAGGTATATGAATGTTGTAACAAACAGTGATAAAAATAGGGTTTAGAGATCAAACCCTTAGGCCCTAGGCCTTGAAGATCACTTGCCCAAGTTGCCAAAAAAAATTCAATACCTGAAACACTAATTTTTACCAATTTTTCTACAAGAAAACAAAAATGATCAGTTTCAGAAAATTTAAATATTCAGATCAGAAATGGGGCAAGGGGAATCTAGGGCCAATGAGGGCTAGCAATAGGTCCAATAGGGCTAACGATGGACTAGGAGAACGCAGATCTGGGCTTAGGAGCCCCAAAACTTGAAACCCTTTTTCTGAAAACATTATTTTTCTTCAGATGCAAAATCTTCAATGGCTAGCCCTGCAAAAAATTTAGAAACTAGATCTTGTCCTCCAGGACCTAGATCTATCTTAAAAGCCAAAACTTTTCTCAACTAATCTCAGATTTGAAACCTTTAATGAAAGGTCTTATCATTTCTTCCCTATAAACAAAAGTTAGAGGCTAGATCTTGCCCTCTAGGGTCTAGATCTAGCTCAGATCTGAAGATCTCCTTGGCTGATTTCTCAAATCTATTCCTGCAAAAAATCTTTGAGCCCAGATCTTCCCCTCCAGGATCTAGATCTAACTCAAATCTGAAGATTTTCTTCGTTGATTTCTCAGATCTATTCTTTCACAATGAAAAGAGAGAAACCCAATACCCAATATCTACAAAAATAGAGAAAATCCCGAAAACCCAAGTGTTAAAATTCAAAATTATGTTAGAAAATTTCAGATCTACACAAGTAAATAACAAATCTATACAAACAAAATTACAGATCTGAGGAGTATGACTCCAACTCCACTCCCAGATATGTAGATCTAAGGATTTTTCTAACTAAATCTAGCTATTTAGCACAGTTTTTTAAGATAACTAATTTTTTAAATTTTAGGTACTAACCCAGAAAATCCCTGTAAAATATATTTATTTAGATAATCTCTGAGTTTTAATCCGGAAGGCTCTCTAGATCTTAAGTTTCGAGAGTCGGCTGGTCCAACCGAGGACTTCCCCAAACACCCAAAATCTCTTAATAAAGATGACTTTTGCACACTTAAAATATAAGCCGTCAAATAAATAGAGGTATAAAATAACAATTAAATCTTCAAAGATTGGAAATACCTACCAATCAAATAAAAATCTTAATGTTATCATAAAACCCAACAATTTAAGCAAGATACATGTGCAACAAATTAACCTACAAGAGTTACTAACCAGTGCCTTATAAATAAGATCAGCAAAAAATTAAACACACATTACCATAAGATACTAGAGAGGAATATTGTCATCATGTAAAACCCCAAAGACTTTACATTATATTATTCCATAAAAGTTTACAAGAGCTTCAAGAGCTAGTACACGATCAAAAGATTGTATGAAAAATAGACTGACACCAACCTCTAATTTATAGATAAACTTTCAGTGGCTAGTTCACTTGAACCTCGTCAAAGGAATCTCGACCGTTGAAAAATATTTGATTATCTTTTAATCTCGTCCGTCGAAATTATTTATTTTTTGAGGAATTTCGAATTTTTCAGTTAATTCATTTTTAATCAACTCAAAAATAATAATTTTGAGTTAATTACCTCAAAAAATTGACTTTGACTTAATTACCAAGGTCCAAGGGTTCAAGATTTCTTAAAATTTCAATATTCCCTTGGCCCGGGACTTTTAAAATTTTATTTTTTTAAGACCCACGAATTTTGCATTTGGAAAAAAATAAATTTACCTATGACATAAAATTAATTAAATTTCTAGCTTAGTTAGGATTTTTTAATTTAATTTGGCCAGAAAATTTAATTAATTGACTTATGAGGAGATTAATTATTTTTCCAACCCTCTAATACTTAGCCATGGTGTCTAATTATGAGGGACCATTCATTAAATATTTTTTACATCAAGATTTTACCTTTTAATTCATGAAGGGGAAAAACTCGTTCGTTATAGACCCTAAAAGAAAAAATATTCATTTCTGCGACACAAAATATAATCCAGTAGACTAACTGACCTATAATAAAATAATCTAGCTAATTAGCTAGGATTATTCCCAAATCACTTTTACATAGACTCGATCTAAAACACTAGGACTCGTTTAAGACCTTAGCGACAAAATCCATTCTAGCTTTGGGGTAAGAGTGGAAAGAAAAACTCTGCTAATCATTTGTGTCTAGAAACACAGATGAATCAATGAGACAAAAAACCTCCTAGAATAGAGATCGTCACCAAAACCATAGGTTTACCTAGGTTGTTACATACAGATGCAGTCATACTGAGATTATTTACATTTTACATATGTAGAATGAGCTTACATATTCATAAAAATGTCAGTTGATGATGAAGCCTAAATGGCACAGACACTCAAACACGACGGATCCCTTTTGCGAAAAAGGGGTGTACTGCTATGGGGTTGTTGACATAGAGTGGTGAACAAGGCCCATCATTGCAATGCATCATCATCTTATTTATTTCTCTTTTTATTGATTTTTCTTTGTATTACTACTACTCGAAGCTCTAGGGAATGGGAGCATGTTTTGAATGATGTGAAGCGGTTATTACTCCCTTAAAGGTGGGGCAGTTCATCACCCACCAAGTGTTGGGACATGCATGGGTTCCTTTAGTGATGTAAGGGGCACTCATGGGCCCTAGAAACTAGGGTGATGGCCATAATGATAAGTGGTAGGGCTCATGCTTGGCTTTTTCCCATGTGCTATATTAAATGTCCAGCCCATCCTTTGCATTTTATAATTTTCTTTTTCTTTTGTTTCTTGCTTGTGGCCATGATGTGCTTTTAACTTTTTTTTAGCTGCATCAACCTCTAGGGCAATGTTTGCAAGCCTGGCCCATATATGTGGCCAAGGGGATGGGGTGTGTCAGTGCCTTATGGACCCAATTGTCATGTGGACCCATGGAAGGGAAATGGTGGAATAAGGCTTGTAATGTGCGGAGGAGAGTGAAAAATGTGGAATGTCAAAACAGGACTATGCTACCAAAACCAGGATTTCCCAAGTAGTGTCCTTACTAAAGCCATGGACCAATAGGGGAGATCCCACGGGACTAGGATTGAATATTAACCCCTATTTAAGGTGAGGGAACAAAACCACGGTCAAAGCCCTTCCTTTCAAGTTATCTAATAATCCATGCCTAAGATGCCCAAATGAAAAACAAGCATAAGCACCCAATTGCACAATGAAAAACATAGCTTTTGGATCGAATTGCACACCTTCTAACATATGATCTTGACAAATGGGTGAGGAAACATACAACCGATGCAGCTAGTAGAGATAAAGTGGCACATCACATCGGCTACAAGGTGGTTGTCAAGGGTTGCTGGCCGCCAACTAGAATAAGATGAATAGGAGAAAAGTTCTCATAGCGGTAACCACTTTTGGTGGGTAACGTCTGGCTCCAACTAGGACATGAGCTCACCATAGAGCGTATGATCCATGTACTTGAGCAGGGAAGTCATGCGAACTCCGACAATCTCCTGGGATGTAGACATGTATCCTACACACCACAAAACGACTATTGGAAGCATGTGCACTGGGCATACTTGTATCACCCATGTTTTTCATCAAATAATAAACCCATACATAAAAGTAAATCTATTCTAAGATGTAAGATTAATCTTAATGCAATCTACTCTAGCATGAAGACATAATATAATGATAGTAGTTATGCAAACATGATATGCAATGCATCCTACACTACTATTTATAACATGTAATGTCACGTATCTAGGAAAGAGGTGATTTGGTTAGCTTTGACCAGTGAAGGATAAAGTTTACCATCAAGATTAGCTATATAATAATATCAAACACCAGCCTTCCTATGGATCTTGATAGGAAGAGCGTGATCACCCACTAAAACCATCTCTCCAACTTGGGTCTCCGTCTTAGTTTTAGGAACCCATTGCTTCTTAGGTTTTGGTGGTTTCGAGGAAGGCCTTTTTAGGAGACATAGTTCCTGAAGAGGGAGAAGATCATTGGGCTCATATGGCTTACCTAGGTGTCTTGTCTTAGGTTGTTGATGGGCTATGGAAAGGGATCTAAATCCTCATCATGAATAGGGAGTTGGGGTTCCCTATATAAGATGAACGGGGTTCCATCAAGTTGGGGAATGGTAGCATATGATAGGTCCATTTGCAATTGGCCACCTATAGATGCGCCCCACTTTATAGATAACAACACGTCCCACACATTCCAAATATCAATCACAACATTCATTAACATAGGTGTATATTTGTTTCGAGCTAGGGTAACCTTGGGATCTTTAATAATCCCTTACACAGGGATGGATCTAGAGTCAAAACCACAAACATTCTTGTACGGTCTAATAATTTCTAACTCTAATTGAATCAGGACCTTTAATGGCATAAGGTTCGCAACGACCCCGGAATCCAACATGCAAATACGGAGGAGAAACTTATTTATAGCTAATGTTAACAAGAATGGCTCATGCCCGATATTAGTTTTGAACATATGGATATTTTTTAGCATAATAGGAGGATCTTCATCATCATCAAGCCCCAAGGCTTTCTTGACCTATCTTTTTTGGGCGGGAAGCTTCACAATCTCTTTTATGGGAACTTGCATGGTCATTTTTCCCACAACACTACCAACACCAATGTCTAGCTCAACCTCTTTGACCTTGGATTGGTGCTTTGGCTCGCTTTGGGTAACTTTTTCTTAGGAAGGGGTTTCTTTTGACTTCGCTTGGGTTTGTTTTTCATTTTTCTTCGAATATTGCATCCCCTTGAACCTTCCATTATTTGTTGTTGAAAAGCGTAATGACATGTGTAATCATAATTTTATGTAATTGATGTAAATATGAAAATAAAATTACTTTTTGTAATGCTTGTGTCATTGGTTTCATGCTCAAGGAATTTTATTTTAGTTGAAGCTCCCACTGCGAGCTATTAGGTTTGGTCATCAAGTCATAAAGTCTAGTGAGTCAATGTCAAGGATTGAAGACCCATTTGGGCATGTTACATATGTATTTGAGTCTAGAAGACCCTCCAAGACCGAGTCAAAGCACCTCCAACAAGTCGGCCTTCATCATCCAACAATTCATCCTAGAAGCAATTGCAAGTCGGCCTCAAGTCATGGTTAAGAAGCCTATATAAAGAGACACTCGGCCTCTCTCAAGGACACACATTACACTCACTCATTTGAGCTCAAGGAAGAAGAAAAATGTGTGAGATAAAGGAGGATGAAAGAAGACAAAGAGATCGAAGTTTTTGGGATCATTCTTTGGGTTACTTTTCTCCACATGTGGGAAGATATTTAGGGTTTCAATCTGCTGCAAAAAGGTCGAGTTGCAGCCACATCGAAATGTCAAAGAGTGGTGTCAACAAGCTCTAGTTTCAAGGACGAATTCACTCGAAAAGAGAAGGAAGCATGGCGAAGGAAAAGGGAGATAGATCTCCCCATTATCTTCTCTCTCATGTGATTAAAGGTTTCTGAAGTTGGGCCGAAAAGTTCCACAAATTGCACAGAAGCCGAAGTTGCAGGAAGGAAGGCGAAGTTGCAGTAAGAGTGTTGTTGAGGTCAAAAAGTGAGGTCAAGGAAGAAGTTGCTTTGACTTAAGGATTGACTTGGTCTTGGAGGATTCTTGGTCAATGGTCTTGGTCTTGGTATTCATCAATTGAAGTTTCTATAAGAAGAAGAATTCGTTTGGTTTTCCTCTCAAGATTGGAGAGGTTTTGGCCCTGGCTGATCGCCTACATCTTGTGTCTCTTGTCCCTTTATTGTTTATGGTTTGGTAGTTGTTTCTTGAAGATGAACACTATAATAACATAAGTCAAAAGAAGAACCTAATCTAAAGAAGGAAAAAGCATTCACAAATAGTTATCATTGCTAGAGAAATCCCCTAATATCTCTGCCCTAGATTGCTCTACATGGTATCAGAGCTAAGCTGACAAATCAAGGAAAGGGCATCTCATCAAGGTGTTGGAATTTCTAAGTCTATCCATTAGAAATTCTTCCTGTACTATCTGATTTATTTCTTCCTACTTGTTTAGTTACTTAACAAATTATTTACCATGTAAATACTGAAAATAAATACAAGTACAGTATCAACACTTACAGATCATCAACTGAAAGAAACAAGCACACAAGTGACACCATTGTTTTTGGACTAATGTCCCCGGAAAAACCCAGTGCGGGAAAACCGGTGCAGCTATTCAAAGGGTTTTATTATTATGTAGTCTTCATAATACAACCTGGGTGCCAGAAATGGCTCACCTAACAGAGAATGCCCTCGGCAGTAGTACCTCTCAGTCGAAGACAGATATTCTGGCTAAATCACCGGATGAACGATCCCACAGCAACAATACAACTTCTGCTGCTCTGCATTACCTGATAGGGACTATGTCACCTTCTCCAGCTCTCCAGCTCCAATCTGTCCCACGAAAATCTCCCATCGCTGCCTCTAGGGCCTACGTCAGCCTCTCTGGCCTAGCGTCAGCCCACCATCAGCCTCTCAGGGCTCTGTGTTAGCCTCTGGAGCCTCTACGTCTCACACGTTAGCCCTCTTTGGCTCTGCGCAGCTCCTGGCTGCCTATGCGTCAACCTCTCCGGACTTCTGCGTTGATCCTCCTGGTACTAACTCTGCCTCTCTGCTATGTATTCACTACCCTCAACTGCAACTCAGATCACTTCACTCAATTTCCTCAGCAAACCCTACCCCAGAAAATCGAGTTCTTGATCTCTCTTGGTGTGTTCTCCAACTAACCCTCAAGCCTCTTCTTATACTTTTCTCGTTGGTCCATCAACAGCCAAGATTAAATCTTTAATCATCCATTAAGATTAGATTTGGCTTGATCCATGACTTTTGGACCCTTCTAACACAGTTTTATATTAATACTCATTAATATTTTATTTTTCCTAAGTTTAGACTTAGGAACTCCATTAAAAATATTAATTATTTTAATATCTCCTACACTGTTTAGAATCTGCCCAAACCATTTCTGGGTCTTGGAGATCTCATGTGCTATAGCCTCTCCACCAATTTTCATGGCTAGAGCACATTCGATGCTACCCCAAATCAACACAAGGGACACACAAGCACTCAAGGATCAAATCTTGAAGGATATCAAATCAAAAGTCAAGATCTACAAAGAAGTATCAAAAACCTAGATCGAAGAAGAAGTCTACACAAGAAGAAGTCTTGGGATCCTCAAAATGTTGAGAAATCTAAGGGCTTGATATGTTAATGATTTCTCTATCTTAGATAACTGCTTATGAAGTATTTATATCCTTTTACTTATTCAAACAAGATCTTTTCATATGTGTATGTTTATTAACTTCATCAACCACCTATCATGCATAATAAGCAAAAGAACAATAATAGAAGATATAGGCAGCAACCAGGGCAAAACCTCTCCAACCTGAGAGGAAAA
Organism: Pinus tabuliformis; assembly: GCA_031772625.1. Lineage (NCBI taxonomy): Eukaryota > Viridiplantae > Streptophyta > Pinopsida > Pinales > Pinaceae > Pinus > Pinus tabuliformis. The sequence continues at coordinate 926,768,484 of CM062810.1, read as the reverse complement.
CCCACGGTAATTCTTCTTATAGAATCTTCACTTAACAAAATTTCCAAGACCCATACAAAGACCCTTTGACGAAAGTGTCTCCAAGATCAAGGCTAGAACCTTCTGCTACTACTGTCCTCTGACCTGTTGTACCATATATCAGATCTGCGACTATAGAAGGAAGGATTAGCTTCCCTCTCCCTTCCTTCTTCCTCCAAGCTTCACTTGTCCAAAATAGTTCACTTGTCAAGCTTGTTGTCCTCAACGCCTGCCTTTAGACAAGATGATCTGCTTCCTTGATGTGAACTGTTCAACAACCCTAGCAACAGACTTGAAGATGTCATTTTCTTCGCACATGTGAGTGAGCTACTTGATCTTGTAGCCTCCTCCTTGCCTCGCTATACTTGGAGCTTCCTTGTAGACCAACAACCAAACTCTTTAGGCCTCAAATCAACCCTTTTCATGAAGATGACCTAGGACTGTAATGCAGCCCTAATTGTGACATGTTCCTTTGCACGTGTGAGAGGTTTAGGGCTCTTCTAGCCCTCCTAAAATTTCGCTCTACTTGTCTCTACTCTTCAAATAAATCTGCCCTTCAAATAGACCCAAGATCGAACTGTTTCCTTGCTAATGAGAGCATATAAGATGATGCCCTAGCCTCGCACGTCTGGACAAATTTCCTGCAGTTATATATGGCAAAACAGACTTCCTTCTTAATGACCTGCGTCGCACCCTTAGACAGACTTCTTCGCATAGGAGGGAGACCAAATTGAAGTGATGAGAGTGTATATGAATGAGGGAGGTCGGGCCGTTATTTATAGTCCTCTCAAGGTTGCTCATTAGGCCGACATGACTTTTCTTTAGGCCGACTTACATAATTGATTTAGCCAACATGAATATAATATATTTTTGCTGAAATTACAATGCCTTTTTATCTTCGCTTGAAGGAGACTTTTACTAGCCATTTGCACCTAAACTTGGAGGAGATATTCCACATGGTTTTGTCCTTGATCTTGGAGACACAAACTATATCGTTTACAAGTGTAATTGTTTACATCAATGACACAAACCTATCACCTAGCATAGAGCTCTTCAATGGGAGCTACGACAAACAAATTTTGAGCATGAAACCCAGGACTCAAATTTACAAAATATTTTGCTAGATACAATTTACATCATTTACATTGGAATGTGTCATTATGAAAACTGAACCCAATTACACTTTCTTCAACACAAAAGACCACAAAGACCCTAATCAAATTGAAGAGACCTACAAATCAAAGAATCTTGAAGGCTATTCATCCAAGAGAAGCAAGATCAAGGATCTTGTCATCATCTTCAAAAGGTTCTAAGGCAATCTCCCTCTCGTTGAAGCAAGGTCCTTACCATTGAACAAGATCATCAAAGAAGTGTCAAGACACCATCAAGAAGTCATTGATCATCATCAACAAGGACATCACCATCAAAAGGATCTAAAATGATCTCCCTCGTTGTGGAGTCAAGGATCATTCTTGAAGAAAACTATCTTCATCAAGGAGAAGCTCTCTATTATCCATATCATCATCAAATTCAAGGAGGTAGCAAGTGCAAGAAGCATCTTCACAAGTAAGTATATTTATGTCTACATGTGAATCTATCAAAATGACTTTTTACAAGGAAAACAATAAATTGGTTGGGGCTTCAAACTATCTTGCATGGAAGAAGAGGACAGATATGAACCTCATTGAAAATGAGGTTATGGATCATGTCAGAGGCTCTATCACCAAACCATCAAAAGAAGATGCTCAAGCACTTGCAAAGTTTATGAAAGGGGAAGTAAGGGCTCAAAGGATTTTCATAGAATCCATCAAGGATCCCCTCATCCCACATGTATCTAAACTCGAAACTTCAAAAGAATATATGACAAACTGGTAGAGCTATTTTACGTAAGCACTACGGGAGAAGTTATCTCATTAAGGCAAGAACTCTGCAAGTTAAGGATATCAAAAGAAGAAGGAATAGCCTCATACTTTATGAGGATATCTGAAATTAGGTATCAATGTCAAGATCTGGGAGAAATAATGTCTAACAAGGAGATGCCCACCGTAGTACTAAATGCACTACTAGAGGAATGGGGTAGCTTTACTTCAAGCATTTATGGGAAGAAAGAAGCTACCCCATTCCAGGATCTCCAGTCACTATGCAAGATTGAAGAAACCAGGCTGAAGGAAAAAACTTATGTAGGATCAAATGAACAAAATCAAGCATATGCTGTTATGTCAAAGAGAAAAGGAAAGTTTGGAAAGTTTGGTCCTCAGAAAAGGAAGAAGAATATGGCCAAGGTTCAATGCTATGGATGTCAGGAATATGGGCACTACAAGAAATATTGTCCCAAGCTCAAGAAGGATAATAACAAAAGAAGTAGAGAGGAAGCCCATCTCACCGAAGAAGTGGAGGAAGTTGAAAAGAAGTCCAAGAAAGAGGAAGTAAAAGATCTCTACTATGACTAAGATAGTCTTCATCACATAGTTATTTTCAAGTTTTTGTTTCAAATTTTTATGTTGTAAGATATGGCCATCATGAGTCACTATGGAGCATGATAGGATTCATCATGGCGTCATAGAAGCATGGAAAGCAAAAGCTCGTGAAATCATCGTAAAGAAGCTGAAAGATAGAAGTTTGTGGCAATCACCTATGGAAGGATATAGCTCTTGGTAACCTCATTAGAAGCATAAGTGGTACTTATGAAAAAAGATAAATTCATCTAGTACAAAGCTCATCATACATCAAAGGAAACATCTGCTAGATAAGGATATTCAAGATCCTCTGTTGGAATCTTCATTGGAAGGTTCACCAATCAAAAGGAAGCAAGTGTTTCATCAAGAATTCCAACTTGTGGGAATTCATGGGATGGTGGAATGATGTCAAAAGAAGTGAAGCAAATCAAGGAATTGAAGGTATTTCAATCAAGGAAGTTGTTGAAGGGAGTCTAGATGACCTAAAGGAAAAATGAGGTATGTATGCTTGTATTTGATAAAATAGAGTCATGTCATATGGTTGTAGGTAACATGAATGAGTGCTTTACCTCAAGAGCATGATTAAACATAAGGATCTCTTCCTTTGAAAGGATGCAAGAAGGCATGGATCACACATCGACTAGATGAAATCAACATAATATGTCCTCATATGAAATATGAGGTGGTTGACGAAAATTGGAGGAACTCTGATTGGAAGTTCCTGGAAAAGAAATGTGTGAAGAAAAAAAGGAAGAAATCATGAAATATGCAACTATGGAAAAGGCGATCAACATCCAAGGACTGAAAGGTTTGACTATGATATCTCCATGAAAGATATGAAGACCTTGATGAAGTCTGAAAAAGAAAGAGACCCTTGACAGTATATATCTTTTGGAGATTTGTCAATATGTATGTAGAATGTTGATGCTCACAAGAAGATGTCATGATGAAAGACCATCACAAAGGTAATTTTTTATTTAATGTTCATTTCTTATTTTTGAGTAATGTCTGGATGGGCTTAAGCAAGGCTTCCAAGGGAAAAGTTGTTGATGTCTTCCACCACTAATGACCATGAAGCAGGATGAAAGATCCTTAAAGAAACATGGCACGAAGGAAGACTAGATATGGACTAATAGATCACTTTCCGATGAAATGAATGATGACATGACTGACATGACTCATGAATGAAAGTGATGGATGGTTTGTGGCATGTGCCCTACGAGGAAGTCCCAAAGGTGTAGACTCTATGACAAAGAAATTCATGACATCAAAAGAAGGAGTTCTACAAGCAAACTTTACATCTCTTCTAGTGATAACATTTTTGGATTTAGGTGGAAGAAGTCTATATCATTTGACATCTTCAGAATATCCAACAAAAATACATTTTTCACTCTTAGGTTCTAAGGCTTTATGTTTCTCATCTAAAATATGGGCCCATGCTTCACTTCCAAAAACACGAAAGTGACTTACATCTGGTTTAATTGAGCTCAATGCTTCTTCCAAAGTGATATTCTTTAAAACCTTAGTAGGAGTGCAATTTACTATGTAATTTACACAGTTAATTGCTTCTGCTACACCATTTTGTTGTGGAGTATATGGAATAGTGTGTTGCATTTGAATTCCATGCTCAGTGCAAAAGTTGATGAATTTGTTGCTAACATATTCTTCGCCATTATCAGGTCTTAGCTTAAGAATTTGATGTCCAGATTGTTTCTCAACAAAGGCTTTAAAGGCCAAGAACATGCTAAATACTTCACTCTTGAGTTTTAAGAAGTATACCCAAGTGCGTCTGGAGAAATCATCAATGAAAGTTAAGAAATACTTGTAGCCAGAGAATGAAACAATTGGAAGTGGACCACATAAATCACTATGCACAAGCTGTAAAGGCGCTGAGGTGTGCCAAGAGGCTCATTTTTCAAAAACTATCATGATGATGTTTTCCGAGTACACATCCAGAACAAACACCAATTTTGCAAGATATCATAGGAAGACCTGTCACCATATTTTCTTTACATTGATTTTGAAGGGAGCGATAGTTTAAGTGACCAAATCGCTCATGCCAAAGTTTGCTCACTTCATCATTACGAAAAACAAATACTGATGGAAGAATTGATGACCCAAAGTTGTTAACCTTATACAACCTTGTAGAATCATCAGCAATTCCAGTAGCTAAAATTTGTCTAGGATCTCTTAGGTTCTTAGATACAACATCATGAAGTGAAAATTCAATGGTTTTACCTTCCCCTGAATGAGTTATTAATATACAGATAGAAGGTTGCAGGATAAGGTTGGAACACATAATACATCATTAAATTGACCATTGCCTAGAAGAATAGTTCCAGTCCCTACAACACTAAGAGATTTATCATCACCAACATATATATTTTTGGTGTTACAATCATTTAAAGAAGAAAACATGGTTTTGTTTTTGGCCATGTGATAAGAAGCTCCAGAATCAATGAGCCACTCATGAAAATGAGAAGAAGAAGATACGTTTAGTGCATAACCAGACCGAGTTGCTTGACAACCACATGCAGAAAGTGTTATTCCTGAAGATGAAGTTGAAGTTGAAGAGAGCTCCAAATGGATGTTATGTTTCTTCATTGTTGCTTCCAAGGCTTTCATCTTCTTAAAGCATTTGGATTCAGAGTTTCCATCTCGATTGCAAAAGTTGCAATGTCTATCAGTCTTCTTCCCTTTGTTTTTATTTTCCTTATCATTTTGTTGAATTGATTTTTCATTTTGAGACTAAAAGTGCTTAGGACCCTTGGTTGGTTTAGGACCATTCTTTTTAAGATGTTGCTTCTTAGGATTCTTTGAACTTCGTTGCTGCTAGGCAGCTAAGGCTTTCTTAGAAGAGTTTCCAAAATTAAGAAGACCAAGATGTAAGAGTTTTTCTTGTTCTCTTATTAAAGAATCACAAAAGTCATCAAAAGAGGGGGACTTGTAGTCTTGTCCTTGAGAAATAAAGGCTTCTCTAGTAGAATGGAAGGTGGAAACAAACATAGAGTAGGCTGGTCCCAACTTAGTAAGAATGGAATAGATAAGGCTGACATCTTCTTTCTTAAACTTAACACTTTCCATGAGAAGTCCAAGGGTCTTGAACTTGGACAAAAAATCTTCAATGGAAGAAAAATTATTGGGGTCCAACATAAGCAACTCATTTTCGAGTTGATAGCTCTAATTTCATTTTTAATTCCAAAAACTTTATTGAGTTGTTTCATTGCTTCATCAGGGGTATCAAGTTTTACGATATGAAATCTAAGGTCTGGAGAAATAGACATCCCTATCAACCCACGTGTTTGATCTTACCTATTTTCCCATTTGGCTTGCTTATCTTCATCTTTAGGTTTAGACTCTTGGCCTGAGGCTATTCTATAAAGACCTTTACTTCTAAGTAAATCCTCCATGTAGGACACCCATTGGAAGTAGTTGGTGTTGTCAAGAATAACTTGGCATGGACTTTCCATTTTAACAAAAACTGAAGCTATAAATGTTGAAACTAAGTGTTCCAATGGAAAAATCTCGAAAAATTAGGCCGATTAAAAAAAAAACGGCTTCCGAATGAAGAAGTTATGGTTTTTTGAAGAAAAAATGTTGAAGATGTTGACGAAGTACGTGAATGAGCAGAAGTGAATGATAATGTTATATTTAAAAAAAAAATCCCCTCTTTCCAAACTTAATCTAATTAGCTCACTTTAAAAAAAAATTTATGTGACCCACTTTTATAAATAAGTGAAAGTCACTTTTACAATGGTACTTTATGAGCTACCCACTAAATTGTAACTTAAATAAAAGATAAAGAGACTTTAGAATTATAAGTGACTCACTTTTTGTAATGGATAAGAACACTTTTACATAAAGTATCTTTAAAACATAAGTTACATGTGTTTTTTGAAAAAGTAACTCAATAAAAAGAAAGACTTGAACCAAGACCTCTATTCTCATAAAGTAACTTTGGACCAAGTGAGCTAGTTTAAAAAGTTAGTAATTTTTGGAAAAAAGGAAAGGGTTTTTCTTTTAGTCACTGAAACTTTGGAGTGCGTGCTTACTTGAGAAAACCCGTTTTTTCTACAAAACAAAAAACCATACAAACCAAAACGGACATGGAAAAAAAACCAAACTTTACGACTTGAAGTTAGATTTCGCTGAAAACTAAATATTTCCTTGAATGTTTCTGATTTTCCAAGATCACAGTAAAGTGCGACAGAAAAGAGCATATGCATGAGAAAAATCCTTCCTTCCTGTTTCTAATTTGCCCAGATCGCACAAAGTCGCGGGGCAAAGAACATACGCAAAAATGAAAGGTATGGATCCAGTAATAAAAAACAGAGAGATAAATAAACCAAACTAAATAGAGAGATAAATAAAAAAAACTACAAATAAAGACGGTATACCTTCAGATCTTAAAAATGACGTAGCTATGGCTACCAGAAACCTTTTCATTTAAAACGAAAGGGGTTCCTCACTGGAACAGATGCTCCTAACACAATAAAGCAATCCTCTCGGCCCGAAAGCGGTCAAAAATAGTAGATCTAGGAAACGAAAATCGGACGCAGTTGTACCGGCTTCGAATTTGGATCACCAACAAATGTGGAAATAGCTCTGACACCATGTAGGAATTAACAGAGTAAGTTCCTCAGATAGAACACCAAAGGACACTGCTCACAAACAGATCACAGATCAATACACCAGTATTCTTGACGTGGTTAAGACACTCAAAGAGGGAAATAGACCACGGCTTGAGCCAACATGGCCACTTTAGGCAATTTATTAATGTAAAAGAAAGAAAATTTACATAAGCTTCTCTCATAAACAGTCACCTTACAAATGACCCTCCATTCTCTTTAGATAGAGATCATGGACCAATCGGGTGTTAAGCCACGGATCAAGTGTCGATAATATCGAGGAGAGAATGAACTGTCGGATCACGTCATGTCAGAACATATCATGACCGTCGAATTGTAGGTTACAAAAGTACATAGTAAAGAAACACACTTTACCTAACTCTACACTAAACCAAGTTATACTTAACTATTTCCTATGTGTCGAAATACCCTAACAAGTGTAACATGCTCTTAAGGTCTTCAACATTTTCTTTTGACTATTTGACTCACCTATAGCACTTTAACTTGTGCTAGACCTATTTCAATGAAAGACCGAACCTAGTTACATTTCTTTCAACAAGGAGCGCCAGAGACTGAACAGTGCACAGCAGAGTTGGCAGTAGTGCAGATGGCACAGAGTAGAGGTCAGCAGCAGTGCAGAAGATTCTGAGGGTCAGGGCAGAGACTAGCAGCAATCAGGTTCTAGCATTCACATGGTATCATACTGAACATAGTTAGTTCAGTAATTTGGGATGTTTTTCCATTGTTGATGTTGCTGCAGCAGCAGTTTGCAGTGCAGGGGAATTTGGCAGTGGCAGTGCCAACAGCAGCAAGAATGTAGAATTTCAGAGGGAATTGCAGTACGGATGCAGTGTTGACAGTGGCAAGGTCAGCAACATTACAAATGCAGCATTTGTGCAGTGGTTGGTGGACAGCATGTCAGACATCAGTAGCATAGAGGGAGATGTTATAGAACAAAGTGATGCTTCAGCAGCTTGCATTGCTAGAGCACATTCCTCGCTAAGGGGGAGAGTTGATTTCTGGTAGCATCGAATGAGATTAAGTCTCAAATTTTGCAGGGAGGCTTAGGCACATGTATTCCAAAGAACCCAGAAAGAGTTTTGGGAAATTCCACTCAAAAAGAGTTTTATTAATATAATTGATTCTTTTAAATGGGACCCTAAGTCTAAACTTAGAAGAATAAAATAATTAAAGGGTATTAATATAAACTGTGGGTGTAACTTCTAGAAGAAGACGAGAATCAAGCCGAAATGATCTTAGTCATTGATTAGCTTCTAATCTAGGCCGTTGAATGTCAACGAGAAGATTATTTAAGGATGCTTGAGGGTCATTTGGAAAGACGCACGGAGAGAGTTCAATGAATCGATTTTCTGAAGCATAGCAGTTGCCAAGAGATTTTTGATAGTGAGCTTTTGCAATGAGGGGCAAGGATCGTTAGGTTGGAGTATCTTCTCCAAGACCCAAGATCAGCAGCAGAGAGGCGGAGAGACACCAGGAGGAGGCAGCGCAGACCCGAGAGGGGTTGAGGCTAGGCCAGAAGGGCCCACGCAGAGCTGACGTAGAGCCAAAAGGGCTCACGCAGAGGCAGCGCAGTCTTCCAGTGCAGATATCCGAAATTTGCCAAGGAGATGAGATTTCTAAGCCAGGACGGCTGGAAACTGCTCCAGAGGGCAAACGTTTCCGAGTTGGGCTGACACAGAGCTTGTTCAGCTTGACACAGGACCAACGCAGAGATAGCTAGGGACAGTTGGTTCAGTAGTCAGAACCGCCAGAATTGCCAGGTAGAGTGAGGTAATCTCACTAAGTTTTATGCCAGTTTATTTTTCTCTGTAACTGGATTGTTGAAAGGGCATCCAGAGTTGTATTCAAAAACTACTGCTTAATAATATAAAACCTTCAGAGCTACTGCACCAATTTTCCCGCATTGGGTTTTTCCGAGGACATTTGTCCAAAAAATACTGTCACTTGTGCATCTTTCTTTATTTGTTATGTTCCTCTTTTGGGCAAATTAATTAATTAAGTGAAGGCCGCAATGTGTTAGCTTTGATATTTGTTGTAGGAAACAGTAAATAATTTGTATTAGTATTTAACAGATAGGAGATGTTTAATCAGTTGCTGCAGTAGGTGATTCGGGTGGGATTATCGAATTTTCACAGTAGCTAGGAGCAGAAAAGTGTGAAGTTCAAGAAGGAAGATGGAATCGAAGTTTTTAGGTCTCTATCTATTAAAATTGGTAACTAGGGCCAAACTCCATGTGGGTCATCTTATTAATGGCAGCTGATATTTTTCTTGGATCCCTCTCATCGAGAGGTGTAGGATTGATCTAAAGATCATCCGATTATGATAAGCATTCATGGAGATATGAATTTATTTGTGTTATGGGACAATTCGTCAAGGTCGGCCAGCAACCAATTAAATCCCACATATGCTCAACATTTTAGTATAAATAGAGGTACCTTGAAAGTCATTTGGATACACTCACTTGGGATCTCTTCCTCTCTACTTGTCTTTGGGTTTTGGTGACAGGGGAAATCCTAAGGGATAACGCTGCCCTCATGGAAAAAGGTTCTACGATATCTAGAGGGAGTGCACTAGGCTCTATGCTGCCCTAATGAAGAAGCCCTAGACACAAGAGGAAAGGGAGATCTAGCACGGTGAAGGAGGCCTAACAGCAAACCCTAACGCAGTCCTATCATGCCCTAATCTATATGTTGTTCTGGAAGGGTTTGAGAGATCCCTTAGACGCAGAAAAAGGGATACCCTAACAGCAATAAGGAGGCTCCCATTCACTGCCCTAACCTACCCTCATACGTTGTCCAAAGGAGCCCTTATATGCTGCCCTAATCCGCTGTCATAAGGAGGCCTTAAGTATGCCCTAGCCGCAGATCTAAGGTAGGGTTACAACTGAGTTAAATGTGCCCTAGCCACAGATCTAAGTGGAGACTTAGCCGCAGATGAAGGAGAGCTCTAGCAGCCATTAAGGGAGAGGTCTGGCCGCAGTTAAAGAGAGGCTAGATCCACAGCAAATGAGGAGACCTATATGCAACTAGGAGAGGAGGCCCAATCTACAGTCAAGAGGAGCTCCTATATGTTATCAAAGGGAAGTCCTAATCTGTCATCAAACATAGCCAAGATCTGCAGCAGAAATCTAAGTGCTATAAGTGACAGCATGGAAATGTGTGTTGTAGGTGTTACAGTGGGACAACAGTATAGTTGTACATGATCAAAACATGGACAGCAAGGTACAACATGTCTAAATAGGACAGTTGCAAGCATGATGACAATGGGACAGCAATGAAGCTTGGTGGAGCAAGCAAATAGGACAGTTGCAAGCATGATGACACATGGGACAGCTACAAGCATGGTGAAGCATGGACAGTAGTAGCATGGTGAAGTATGGACAGCAAAGTACATCAAGTCTAAATAGGACAATTACAAGCATGATGACAATGGGATAGCAATGAAGCTTGGTGGAGCAAGCAAATAGGACAGCTGCAAGCATGATGACACATGGGACAGCTGCAAGCATGGTGAAGCATGGACAACAGTGGCATGGTGAAGCATGGACAGTGGCAGCATGGTAAAGCATGGACAGCAACAAGCATAGTGCTGCAAGTACACAAAGCAGCGATGGTGCAGCAAGTACATGGATGACAACATGGTGCAGCAGTGGCACAAGGTACAACAGTGCCAAACACTGGGACAGTAGTGCAGCATGGTGCAGCACGGTGAGGTGCAGAATGATGACAAGATGCAACATAATGATAGGTGAAGGAGTCACCTTGGAGAATCAGTTGAAGCAACATGTCTTCAACTGATCTCATGTATCATCTTCTTAGAGATGATCTATGCTCTTATCTAGATAAGTCAAAGTGTTGACTTCTATTGTAAATGTACTATCTCTCTCTCTGTTGAACTATTGAAGAACATATAAGAAGAATTGATCAAGGGTTTCCCCACATTGGGGTTTGTCCCTGGCTAGCGCCACATCTTGTGTCCTCTTGTTTTGGCTTGTCTTCTACAATTTATGTTTATGTTCTATCTGCAATTTACTTTAATGCTAATGTGATTGCTAATCTGGAAAAGATATTGAGCTAACTGTGAAAATTGAATTGAATTGCTCTAAGCATAGAACATACCTAAACTTAACATGGTATCAGAGCTGAGGTGAAGACAATGCCCAAGCAAGAGTGAAAGAGCAATCACCGAAGACAATTGGGAAAGGACAAAATGATCAATGGATTCCTCGTCCCTCTTCAAATTCACCAAGGGTGAAATCGAAGCAGAGAACATTATCAGAATGGCGCAACAGAAGCCTATTATAACCTACCTAAAGATCACTTCATTGGGAAGTTTGGATCTAAGGGTGGAAGGAAAGGCATATGACTTGTTCGTCCATTATGTGAAGGAGTGTCCAAATGGTAGGGGCACACCACTTGATGATGATAACAATCATTCTACGGACATCTTCAATGATCAGAGGAATGACAGGTAACGGCCGACTCTTCAAAGAAAGCAAGGAACTCCACGTATGAAGAATCAAGTGTTGTTTCTGATAAGATAAAGAAGCGTTATCTTGTATTGGCCCTCTCCTTCAAATTCTTTGGGAATCCGGCTTATTGATTGTAGTGCTTCAACGCACTCCATCGGATAGAAGGGTGCTCTCTCTAATTTGGTAGAGATGGAAACAATCGTGGGATTATACTTGGAGCCGATGCCAACTATCCCGAAAAGGGTGTAGGGAATGTTACCCCTCAATTGAATCAGGGTAACTCCATTCATTTACAGAATCTCTTTTATGTACCTGATCACAAGAAGAACCTGGTGTCCACTTCGGCATTGAAAGTCAAAGGTCACAGGGTGGCATTCATCGATGGAAAGGTACGTGTTTGGAAATAGAATTTTCAAAGATGCTTTTATCTTTGAGTTCAGGGTTGGCAATTTGTATCAAGTTGCAGGATGGTCCATTGGGGACCATGTCAGTTGACAGATCTCATCTATAGCACCAGAGGTCTACTTATGGGGCTCTACCCGATGTGAGTCAGATGGTGACTCAGATGCCTAAATTCAAGAAAAGCATGAAGGTACATGTCTAAGATGTACCGAAGGAAAATCTTACAAGGGGACCATTCCCCTCATGTAGTAGGTCCACAGGTTTGGAACAACCGAGGGGTTTGAGATTCATGATCGGGAATCTCATGTGTGCAGGTAAGCCCTCTATGGCTTGAAGAAAAACACCTCGGGTTTGATATGAGAGGATAGTTGTCAGATGAAGTTGAGATTCACTAAGAGTGAAGCCAATCCAAACCTTTGTTTGAAGGTTGTGGATGATAGACCTCTCATATCGGCACCTTCTGAGGACGACCTATTTCTGAAAGGTGCACACCCTTTCATTTACAAAAGTAAGAGGGAGTTGGATTCCGAATGTGGAATGATCAACTGCAAGCCCGTGACTACCTCAAGGATCTTAACTTTCAGAAGTTATATGGTAGTGATGTCAGACCTAATTTGGGAAATGCCTCTGAGTTTCATAAACTCATTCACATTGATGTTCTTGGTGAACTTCCGTCCGGACATAAGTTTAGCAGCTAGCATGATGAGCTCATATATGGTTGGGCCTCACTGGATTGGTGCCAAGAATCTTCTAAGATATCTTCAGGGCACAATCTCTCATGGATTGAAATATAGTGTCGGAAATATGAAGCTGCATGATTACTCGAATACTGACTAGGCAGGCAATGTGGAGGATCACTAGAGCACTTCCCAGTGCTGGTTCTCTTTGGGTTCTGCTTCAATATCATGGATGAACAGGAAGCAGAAGTCGATTGCTATAAGCACCACCGAGACCAAATACATAGTTACGAGTATGATCTCGTATGACGCTGCTTGGTTGTGGAAGCTCTTCAATGAGCTGTTTGTACACATGATGAATACCACCGTGATCCTCTGTGAAAACCAAGGGGGATTCGATTGTTGAGGAATCCCGTATTCGATGATTGCTCCAGTAGATAGACATCAGATACTACCTTATGTGGGATATGGTACGTCGATGAGCGAGGAGGCTCCATCACATTGAGACTGATGTACAGGTCGCAGACATTTTTTCAAAGCCCCAAGGAAAGGTCAAATCTATGACTTTCCTGAACGACTTGGAGTCATTGAGAGACCTTCTTATAAGGGTCCTGCATGTTGCATGCATTGAACTCTAGGAGCTCTGGGGAGCTTGGAGTACTTACTAGAGCAACACACGACCATAGGGCGACTCACCCTCCCCTAATGGTGCACTGTGTACAGGGTGAATGGCTCATCCTTCCCCTGTGATACCCCAAGGCGACTTTGGGACAAGATGATTAGTTCTCCTATTGAGGCATCCTACCCATGTAGTCTGGGACTCATGGGAAGTACCTCTCATCTGATCAATGAGTAGGGAAATGGGGTTAGGGACCATAGTAGTAATAATGATAGACACATCGTTGTATTTACCGTACTCCCTATGCTAGGATGACCTCCATTGATCTGGGATCAGTATGAGTGGTTTGAGACACTCTCTTGTGATATTGATTTGGGATCAATAAAATTGACTTCGGGTCAATAGAGAATGGTATGAGACATTCTCGATCAATTCTTCTTCTTCATGGTTCAGCAGAGAAGAGCAGAGCAATGCAGGACACTGATGGCAGAGATAGTACAGTGAGACGTATGGATCAGCGGATGGAGTTCTCCCTAGTTGAGAGGAAGTGTTAAAATTGTCAACTAGGACCAAACTCCATGTGGGTCATCTTATTAATGGCAGCTCGTAATTTTCTTGGATCCCTCTCATCGAGAGGTGTAGGATTGATCTAAAGATCTTCCGATTCTGATAAGTATTCATGGAGATATGGATTTATTTGTGTTATGGGACAATTCGTCAAGGTCGGCCAGCAACCAAATAAACCCCACATGTGCTCAACGTTTTAATATAAATAGAGGTGCCTTGAAAGTCATTTGGATACACTCACTTGCGATCTCTTCCTCTCTACTTGTCTTTGGGTTTTGGTGAGAGGGGACAACCTAAGGGATAATGTTGCCCTAATGGAGAAAGGTTCTACGCTATCTAGAGGGAGTGCACTAGGCTCTACGCTGCCCTAATGAAGAAGCCCTAGATGCAAGAGGAAAGGCAGATCTAGCACGGTGAAGGAGAACTAACAGCAGACCCTAATGCAATCCTATCATGCCCTAATCTATACGTTGTTCTGGAAGGGTTTGAGACAACCCTTAGATGCAGCAAAAGGGATACCCCAACAGCAATAAGGAGGCTCCCATTCGCTGCCCTAACCTGCCCTCATACACTATCCAAAGGAGCCTTTATACGCTGCCCTAATCCGCCGTCATAAGGAGGCCTTAAATATGCCCTAACCGCAGATCTAAGGTAAGGTTACAACTGAGTTAAATGTGCCTTAGCCACAGATCTAAGTGGAGACTTAGCCGCAGATGAAGGAGAGCTCTAGCGACAGTTAAGGGAGAGGTTTGGCCGCAATTAAAGAGAGGCCAGATCCACAGCAAATGAGGAGACCTATACGCAGCTAGGAGAGGAGGCCTAATCTACAATCAAGAGGAGCTCCTATACGTTATCAAAGGGAAGTCCTAATCTGCTGTCAAGCATAGCCAAGATCTGCAGCAGAAATCTGAGTGTGCCGTAGGTGACAGCATGGAAATGTGGGTTGTAGGTGTTACAGTGGGGCAGCAGTATAGCTGTACGTGATCAAAGCATGGACAACAAGATACAGCATGTCTAAATAGGACAGTTGCAAGCATGATGACAATGGGACAGCAATGATGCTTGGTGGAACAAGCAAATAGGATAGCTGCAAGCATGATGACACATGGGACAACTGCAAGCATGGTGAAGCATGGACAGCAGTAGCATGGTGAAGCATGGACAGCAAGGTACATCATGTCTAAATAGGACAACTACAAGCATGATCACAATGGAACAACATTGAAGCTTGGTGGAGCAAGCAAATAGGACAGCTGCAAGCATGATGACACATGTGACAACTGCAAGCATGATGACACATGTGACAACTGCAAGCATGGTGAAGCATGGACAGCAGTAGCATGGTGAAGCATGGATGGCATCAGCATGGTAAAGCATGGACAGCAGCAAGCATAGTGCTACAAGTAAATTGGGACAGCAGTATAGTACTTGGTGCAGCAAGTACACAAAACAGCAATGGTGCAGCAAGCACATGGGTGACAGCATGGTGCAGCAGTGGCACAAGGTACAACAGTGCCAAACACAGGAACAGTGGTGCAGCATGGTGCAGCATGGTGAGGTGCAGAATGATGATGAGATGCAGCACAATGATAGGTGAAGGAGTCACCTTATAGAATCATTTGAAGCAATGTATCTTCAACTGATCTCATGTATCATCTTCTTAGAGATGATCTATGCTCTTATCTAGATAAGTCAAAGTGTTGACTTCTATTGTAAATGTACTCTCTCTCTCTCTGCTGAAATATTGAAGAACATATAAGAAGAATTAATCAAGGGTTTCCCCACATTGGGGTTTTCCCTGGCTAGCGCCACATCTTGTGTCCTCTTATCTTGGCTTGTCTTCTGCGATTTATGTTTATGTTCTATTTGCAGTTTACTTTAATGCTGATGTGATTGCTAATCTGGAAAAGATATTGAGTTAACTGTGAAAATTAAATTAAATTGCTCTAGGCATAGAACATACCTAAATTTAATACTCTATCTCTCTCTCTCATGTGCAATGAAATTCGAAAGTTGCATCAAAGTTGGGAAACTACATCGAAGCTATGAAGTTGCATCAAGGTAGAAGTTGTGAAGCAGCATCGAAATTGTGAAGTTGCCTCGAGGTCAAAGATGTGAAGTTGCTAGGCTGAAGCTACTGAAGATGCTAGATTGAAACTACAGTCCTAAAGCTGGGTCAAAGTTATGAAGCTAGGGCTCGAAATTCTAGGTTGAAGCTGCATTTGAGAAGCTGGAACTTGGTAACTTTGGAAGAGATTTGTTGATTTGGGGTAGCATCGGATGTGCTCTAGCCATGAAAATTGGTGGAGAGGTTACAGCACATGAGATGTCCAAGAACCAAAAATGGTTTGGGCAAATTGTACCCGGTTAAGGAGATATTAAAATAATTAATATTTTTAATGGAGTTCCTAAGTCTAAACTTAGGAAAAATAAAATATTAATGGGTATTAATATAAAACTGGGTTAGAAGGTTCTAAAGGACATGGATCAAGCCAAATCTAATCTTAGCCGTTGATTAGAGATGTAATTTCGGACGTTGAAGGACCAACGGGAAAAGTATAAGAGGAGGCTTGAGGGTCAGTTGGAAAATACACCAAAATGATCAGTCATTTGATTTTCTAGAGCAGGGTTTGCCAAGAGAAATCGAATCAGTGATCAATTGCAACGAGTGGCAATGAGTACGAGACAGAGAGGCAGAGATAGCATCGAGAGACCAGCGAAGAAGCAAAGAGAGGCAGACATTGAGCCAAGGGGGCCACGCAGAGACTGTGTAGAGGCCCAAAGGGCCTGCGTCATCCACGCAGACACTGTAGGAGTGACGCAGAGGGTCGTAGAGGCTGCACAGAGCCTCAAAGGGCTGACGCAGAGGCCAGGAGGGCTAACGCAGTGCTTCAATTGTGTTGGAGAGGGTTTTGTGGGGCAGACTTTCCGAATATCTACTTCCGAATAGAGAGGTATTACTAACGGACTATGTTGCCAGGAAACGTGGGTGCGGGGACAGGGACGGGGACGACATTTTTGGAAACAGGGGGCGTGGGTTCGTCGGGTAATATAATAATATTAAATTTTAATAATTAAATTTTATAAATTATAAATTTATAAGTAATAATATATATGAAATTTGAATTTGTATATTTTTTCAACTTTAAACAAGAAAACTTTAATGATAAGCATTTAAACATGCACATCATTGAACATTCAACATTGACATTGAAATTTCAAAATTTATCACCAAAAAACTGTTCCTTTGAATCTTTTCCGTGTAACCATGACACTGTGACAGCTAAAACTGAAAATTCAAAATACATACTAGGATAAATGCTAGACTCAGCGATTTTGGTGAAACTTGGGACAGATTTTGTCACACACAGGCTTTAAAATAACTATGCAGCTTAGGTTCATTTGCAAGGATGCCTATCAATGAATCAGGTTGTGGTCGTACAGACCCTTCCTCCTACACAGCCAAGGAGTGTTAGCATTTCTGCCTCCTGCTCTAATTTCAAGACAGCTTCTCTCCTTATTGAAATTGCTCATTCTGGCTGGAGCTTGAGCTTGTAACTTTGCTTTGAATGTTTAGTCTCTCCCATATAAAAACACAATCTCAACCTGATAGTGGTCTAGAATTTTCTTGATGTCTAATCATCCACCTGCCCCATGCATGGTGTGCTCTATGGTAAAGCAATCCCAAAAACAGTGGCAGCCTTACCCTTCCACAAAACACGCTTATCAGTCTTTGTTTCCCAATAAAATGCACAGCAGCCATCTGATGGGTTGAGGGATAGTTTGTCTTTGAGTGCGAAGCTCTGCCTGAATATTAATAATAATTATCTAAACATAAAACATCTTCGCAGTTTTTAGAGATTACTTGGTGTACAAGTCTGTAGAGACCAAATATGATTTAGGCATATTTTCCTAGTTTTAATCTTAACATGATGTTATCAGAATGTTGTGAGAAATTGGCAGATTTTGATACTCAATTTAGCCATTGTCCAAAATAGCCCTTCGCCATTTAACAGCGTCAGCTGATTACAGCTTATGGTTGGTCTCAATCCTACTTTAAAAAACAAGACTTGTAAAAAAACTTAAAAAACTGGGTGCGGGTACCCGTGCAACACAGGTTTTGATGGTAAGGACCGTGGAAGAATGTTTCATTCCAAATTAATTTACAAGAATTGATTTAGGGTTTTTTAGGTTTTGTTATAAGTTTTACCTTTGTTATAAGTTATTTTTTAAATTTCAATTAAAAAAAATTATTTGAAAATTAAATTTTTAATATAGTTTTTTTTATGAAGAACCCAAAGAACCCGAAGAACCCAAAGAACCCAACCCGAAGAACCCAAAGAACCCAACCCGAAGAACCCGAAGAACCCAAGAACCTGAAGAACCCAAGAACCCGTTAAAGGAAAAGAACCCAATTTTTTTTTTTGAAGAACCCGGTTCTTCTGGGTTCGTCTGGGAAGAACCCGTACCCGAATCCGGTACTTGGGTGCGGGAACCCGGGACGGGTTCGAGAACCCCACCCCCGGGTGCGGGTACCCATGCAACACAGCTGCCGGATAATTTTCTCTGTCGGGTGAGCAGTTTGGCACCCAGTTGTAGTCAGAAAGATTGTATAATAAAAAATCCTCAGAATTGCTACACCAGTTTTCCCAAGTTGGGTTTTTTCAGAGACGAGTTGTCAAAAAATAACAATGTTACTTGTGTGTTTGCCATTTCTTTTAGCAATTGATCTATAGATGGTTGAGACTATATTGTGTTTATTTCGGTATTTATATGTTTTAAATAACTTGTTCGTAATTAACAAGTAGAAGAAATGAACGAGAATACAGACAAAATTTCTAACGGGTGATACCTAGAAATTTCAACATGGTATCAAAGCCAATTTGCAAATCACAGGAGCACTGAAAGCACCAGCTGAAGTAGAGCATTTGCAGCAGAAACAACTGTCCCGAGTGACAGACGTTGTTCCTTGCAGAAAGCGGCACAAGAAGGATTGACGCAAATGGACTGTGTCATCAGTTCGGCCCGAGAGAGGCCAGCGCAAAGGATGAGGAGGGCAGAAAAGGCTCATGAAGAGCCACGCAGAGACCAGGAGGGTTGACACAGTTGGCTAGGGGAGCATTTCAGCCAGTGTCGGGATTGCGCAGAGCCTACAGGCTTAGTCCTTTAGTTGCTAGGGCAAAGCAAGTTGTGCGCAAATTGCAGGGAGTGAAGCTGGTGGGGTCTTGTTGCTGCCAAGATAGAACAGTACCTAATGGGGCAAAACCAAGGTAGAGGGAGTCAGTACCTAGGCGGATTTCTAGCCAAGAAATTCAGATCGGTGTTGCAGGTGCATAGGAGATCGGAGAGGTGCAACTCGACGGTTGGCAGGCAGATTTCCAGGAGGGAAATCAAGACTTGGAGGGAGTCTAGCAGAGAACTTCCAGACGAGAAGTAGAGACTCAGAGGGAGTCGAAGAGAGAACTTCTAGAGGGAAATAGAGACTCAGAGGAGTCAAAAGGGAGAGCAAAGAGATGGCCATGAATGGACTGAGGGATCAGGACAGGCTGGATGGGGCGTCCAACTTTGTGGTCTTGAAGACCAGGATCCTGTCCATTCTAGATAGACATCGCATCAAGGCCTTCACCTTGAGAACAGTGGGTATCCCAGTTGACCCAGTTGACAATGAAAAGTACGAGGAGGCAATGGCCAAGGTGAAATGCATCATCCTTGATGGGGTCAAGGATCATGTGGTCCAGCATATTGCCGAGAAAGAGATGGCAAAGGAAATGTGGGACACCTTGAAGACATTGTACCAGCATACTTCTGTGTAGAGGAAGATGTTACTTGAGACTCAGCTACGATCATACCAGATGCAGAAGGGGCAGCAGATACATCAATTCCTCGGTAGATTGAAGTAGATCCGAGACCAACTTACTTCCATAGGGGCCACACCGGATCAAGAGTTGATGGCAGGGAAAATTTTAAGAACCCCCCCTAAATTTATAAATATAATAAATGGGCGAATCTCCATGGTATATAGGAAAAATGGAAGGCGATTTTGTCAATAATATAATATGTATATATAATTTTTTGGCGAATCTCTCACCAGGCATGGCGAATATTTTACTCAATTATAAAATCTTGTAAGATCTTGGCGAGTCTTTCATTAAATAATAAAACTTTGTAAAGTCCTAGTGAATCTTAGCATAGGCTACATGCTGGTTTAATTCCCCCATTTAAATAGGCTACATTCCAGGTGAATACCATGGGTCAATACCATGTGCCATTTTGGTGAATACCATGGGTCAATACCATGTGCCATTTTTATTTTTATTAATTCTAATATTAGGGTTAATAATGGTTTTTTGCATGGTATTAATAACAATCTAGTCCATGGTATTTGTCCCATAGTATTTTGGCCATAGGTTTCACCTAAATATAACCCATTTTTTGAGTGTTCGTAAATATAAGGTGACTTATGGAGTAAAAGTAAAAAAATGTTTTATTTGTTTACCATACCTCTCGTTTATTTATATTTTTATTAATTTACCATACCTCTTTTACAAATATGGTATTTGGCCCATAGGATTCACTTAAATAAAACCTCTTTCTTGAGCCTTCATAAATAGAACAAGGGTTATGGACTAAATATAAAAAGAGGTTTTATTTATTTACGATACGTCTAGTTTATTTATATTTTTATTTATTTACCATACCTTTTGAGTAAGTATAAAAAGACGTTTTATTTATTTACCATACCTCCACTTTACTTATATTTTTATTTGTTTACACCCTTACATATATATATAAGGTGACTTATGGAGTAAATATAAAAAATGTTTTATTTATTTACCATACCTCTCATTTATTTATATTTTTATTAATTTACCATACCTCTTTTATAAATATGGTATTTGGCCCATAGGATTCACTTAAATAAAACCTATTCTTGAAAATGGGTGAATGGATTCACTTAAATAAAACCTATTCTTGGAAATGGGCGAATGGAAGGTTGTAAGTCCTAATTTCAAGGGCTAAATTTACCTTTTTTACCCTCTCCCTTAAAATAAGGTGGGCTATTTGAGGTGATTTGTAAAAATGTACTATGATACAAAATATTCGCCCACTAAAAATTTAAAACCCCTTAATTTCGCCAAAGGGCGAACATTCGCCTCTAAAATTATCCTCGGTTGATGGCGAGGACCGCTCTAAACACAGCCTCTGAGGAGTGGGACTGTGGGAGACATTTGTCCAAAGGATTCTAGGTAGAGCGAATCTTCTAGATTGGGAAGGATTGTGGGCAGCTCTTCGCCAAGAAGAGATCAGACGGTTGTCCAAGACGGGAAGTAGCAGCAAAGGAATCCGAGTCAAGAAAGAGGAGGAAGACGATGCAACTCTGGCATTTGCAGGGAAGCAGGAGAAGAAGAAGAAAAAGGACCTCTCCAAGATAAAGTGCTTCAACTGTGGGGAACTGGGGCATTATGCGAACCAGTGTCCGAGGAAGAAGAATAAGGGAGAGGCATCTAACTCCAAGGCAGTGCCAGCGAAGGTGGAAAAGGAGGTAGAGGAGGATGACGATTGTGCCATGAGTGCTCATGTACCTCTAGAGAAGAGGTGGGGAGACATCGAGTTGTAGTCAGGAGGACTACAGGCGATGAGGGGCAGGATCCTTGAGGTACCCAAACATTTGGATCATACACTGATACGGGAGCCCCGAAGTGACAAGTAGCAGGATGGCGAATGTCGGTAGAAACGGATGCAGATAAAGCGGCAGAGAGTGCTACAGTGCAGTAGTCCCAGGCAGCGCAGAGAGGGTTGCAATAGTGCAAGAGGCATAGAGGAGGTTGCAACAGTGCAAGATGGCAACAGAGAAGTTTGCAGCGCTGCGAAAGGTAGGGAGTTGTTGCAAGCGCAGAGACAATAGAGGGAGCATGAGATAGCAACATAAAGAGCTTCAGCATCAGGAGTGTTTCTAGCCTGACAGGGATGTCAATAGTTGGGTGGATCAGTTACTTACTTCTCAGTAACTGAGTTGCAGTGCAATAGCAATAAGCAGTAGCACGATGCAGTATGATGAGAAGGGGTTGCAATGCAAATGCAGTGTTGGAAGAAAGGACCGGTAGCAGCACAGATGCAAAGGGAGTTGTCGTATGGGTGTAGCAGTGGTAGTCGCAGAGCCATGGGCAGCAGTACAAGATGCAGCAGTGCAGAGGATGATGGGCGGGGAGACCTAGCATCAACACAAGTACCGGTGTCGTATAATCAGAGTGATGCTCAATGTGGAGTATTACTAGAGCATAGTCCTCGCTAAGAGGGAGTGTTGATTTGGGGTAGCATCGGATGTGCTTTAGCCATGAAAATTGGTGGAGCGACTAAAGCACATGAGATCTCCAAGACCCAGAAGTGGTTTGGGCTAATCCTACTCGGTTAAGGAGATATTAAAATAATTAATATTTTTAATGGTGTTCCTAAGTCTAAACTTGTGAAAAGTAAAATATTAATGGGTATTAATATAAAACTAGGTTAGAAGGTTCTAAAGGACATGGATCAAGCCAAATCTAATCTTAGTTGTTGATTAGATATGTAATCTCGACCGTTGAAGGACCAACAGAAAATTATAAGAGGAGGCTTGAGGGTCAGTTGGAGAATACACCAGAGTGATCAGTCATTCAATTTTCTAGAGCGGGGTTTGCTAAGAGAAATAGAATCAGTGATCAGTTGCAGCAAGGGGCGATGAGTACGAGACAGAGAGACGGAGATAGTGCCGAGAGACCAGCGCATCAGCAGAGAGAGGCAGACGTTGAGCCAAAGGGGGCCATGCAGAGGCAGCAGAGACTGCACAGAGGCCAGAAGGGCCTGCGTCATCCACGCAAAGGCTGCAGGAGTGACGCAAAGGGGTGTAGAGGTTGCGCAGGGGGCTGACGCAGTGAGTTTCAGGCTGATGCAGAGGCCAGGAGGGCTGACGCAGTACTTCAGTTGTGCTGGAGAGGGTTTCGTGGGGTAGACTTTCTGAATATCTGCTTCCGAGTAGAGAGGTATTGCTGCCGGATTATTTTCTCTGTCAGGTGAGCTGGTTTGGCACCCAGTTGTACTCAAAAAGACTACATAATAAAATAACCCTCAAAATTGTTGCACCGGTTTTCCCAAGTTGGGTTTTTCCGAGGACGAGTTGTCCAAAAATAGCAGTGTCACTTGTGTGTTTGCTATTTCTTTCAGTTGTTGATCTGTAGATGGTTGAGATTGTATTGTGTTTATTTCGGTATTTATATGTTTTGAATAACTTGTTCGTAATTAACAAGTAGGAGAAATAAACCACAGAATACAGATAAAATTTCTAACGGGTGATACTTAGAAATTTCAACAATTATCTATAAGAAAGAAGAGCTAACTTGGTGGAGGAGGAAGGTCTTTTGGTCTAAGGTCTTGGTCTATCTCAATTTAAATCTACTAAAGGAAGAAGTATGACTGGGTTTTCCTACATCTTGTGTCCTTGATCTTCATGTTTTACTTTGATAATTGCTTGATGTAAGGAAGATAAGAGAAGAACATAAAGAAGTTATTAAGAACATAAGAATATCGCAAGTAATTATCAGTATAAGAAAATATTTTTTCCTTTCCGATTTTCTAACAATGCATGACAAAATCAAATGGAAACATTGCAATCCCCTAAATCCTGAAATCCTGAAAACCATCAAGTTTGTTGGATTTTGAGTGAGATCTAAAATTCTAGTTTCTCCATATGAACTTCAATGAGGTCAACACCACTCTCAAACATCCTAAGTCATTTCATGGAAATGTTAAAAATTTAAGTATAAAGATGAAAATGAAAGATGCAGGTAACATCACTTTTACTTTAAGAATTTAACATTGCCATTGATTGTCAGCATTGCTAGGGTTGAGATGCGTGAGGTAAATGAGAGGGGAAGCATGCTTTTAATGGTTTGGAGGGGTTGCTTTTGGAGGGAAACAACACGTAGTTTCCCTCAAAACCACTAATGCATGCCCAAAATCGTTGCACATAGGGTTTGCTACCACCCTGGTAATGAACCGGCCGGATTATGACAAACAGAGACAATTTATGGAAAAACTCATAAACGGTCGATTTATGGTCGATTAATGGAAACCTTGGCCCCTATAGATCAAAAAACCAGTTTTTCTACCGGTTCAATCCCTCCAGGCAATGAATCTGTCGGTTTGACTGGTTTCTGGTTCGAACCACTCAGTTTTCATTCTTTGAATACTATGGTCATGTCCCACCCTTTGAAAGCTTCACCTAGGCAATCTCATCCTTAATCAAATTATAGGACCTTGGTGGGATTTTCATGAGGACTCGTGGTTTTATTGGAGCCTGCATTTGTAAGGGTGATCATCAGTGTATGGACCAATCTAGCATGCATCATGGTGCACATATGTCATTCCACATGGTTAGTGTCTATAGAGTCTGTAGGTGACCTTGGCTTTGGTGCAATATTACTCATGACAGCTCTCACAGAGAAGCAATCTCATGTGACAACTTTCATGTTTCCCAACCTAGTTCATGATTCCCAATGCACAATGGTCCAAGTGGTCAAAATTTCAACCAAGTCTCATATTAGAGATCATGATGAGAGGATTCCATGCCACGTGGAATTTTCCCGATTTAAGCATTCGGTGGCTAATTATAGAACTTGGTCAACATTATAGGAAAAACTTCCAAGGGAATTTTCACGTAAAGAATTTGGTTGTTTGTGACATGCATGATGTTGTCAAAAATGGTTTACTCGATGAGATGAACAAAACCCATGTTTCAGATTTTGCAAATCCTCAAGGGCAGCACAGATCATCCACTTGGGCATGATGATGTGGCAGGATGAGTTTTTAGGAGGCTTGACCAAAGCAAAACTTCACAAAATTTGACGTATAATATGTCAAAATTGGTCTACTGAATGAGAGGAGAAAAACCCATGTCTCGGTTTCTCCAAATTCCCAAAAGTGTAAGAGATTAAGCAAGGCATGATGACAGGACAGGCAGGTGATGATGTGCATAATCTTTTAATCTAATTCTATCTTGCTAACAAGTAATTATGTCCTAAGAATGTTCTCTATCATTGAGGAGATAATACGCTATGTGGAAACAAACAATTAGATCCTTCCCACTTGTTTCTTTTATTTTGCAGGTGAATTGATCGAAGGATTTTAAAGTACTTCAAAATGTGGATTTACTACTCCGAGAGTTTTTTATCTTGTCACACACGGAAGTCAGAGGTTGGAGATGCCATGAGAGGAGGCTACTACTAAAGAGGGTTGAAAATTTGCAAGATGTGTTAAGCAATATTGGGGGCAGTTTCTGAAAGGGCCTAGCAGACTCTCTTGACAAATACTGAGCATAACGAATTAGAGAGACAACTACTTCACACTATGACAAGAGGTGAGACTCCAAGGAATAGTTATAATTTCAACTGTTGCAAATACTAAGAGGGGGGTGAATCATTATTTCTTATCAATTAGTATATTTTTAATTCCACAAAGCATTAATGGTTATTAGCATCAGATAAAGATAGACATCATCAACACCATTCAACAATGCATAACAAATAGAGACAATAGACACAGAAACTTTTAGGTGGAAACCCCTTCGGGACAAAAACCATCGAATGCTTCTTAATATTTGTCTTCAAAATATTTACATCAAGTTTCCAACTCCAACTGAAGGAGTCTCCAACCCCCTGATTTACAAGCTCCAACCTATAGGACACTCCAATGCCCTTTTTACCACTTGCAACTAGGAGGACGGCCCAACCCCCTGTTTACAGGCTCCAAGTGAAGGCGCTCCAACACCCTGTGTACCAAATACAATTGGATGGACACCCCAATGCCCTATGCAAGCTCCAACCTACCCTAGCACCACCCTGACGCCCTAGAATGTTCTCAGGCTCCAACCTAAAAGGAGACTCCACTCTCTTGCCTTGCACCACCCTAATCAACTGGCAGACCACATTTCACAATTTTCAAATTGGATCCACATGTGCTCGCTATCAATACAAAGGAGTTACTATACAATAAATTGTTGTATAATCAATTTTGCCTCTACTCAAACTGCATATCAAACCGTAGTTGTTGAACAACTTTTTCCTCTCTTTGTTATGTCCAAAACCTTAGCTTGCTTTTGCATCAAACTCTATCAGTGATCAATTCACTAGTTCAGCATCTCTGCAACAAGTAATCAATCTGATTTCTTCACAACTGTTAAACCCTAGCACTGCTCAGCAACACATCAATTTCAAACAATGTCAAATCTATAGATCAACAAGAAGCCCTAAATCAACATCATCTCAACTTGTGAAACAAAAAGCCTTAAATGGACATCATCTCAACTTGTGAAACAAATCCTACTAAAACCCTAGTTGTAGCATAGGCATCAATAATCTGCTCTGCATACTTTTGGTCAAAACCCTAGCATATCCACCCTCAAAGCTGGACTGTTGTGCTTCTTTCAAATTCCAATTTTGAACAACCAATGCTCCCAAAAATCAAAAATACTATATGTAAAATTAAATGTTTGACAAATTAGCCCTTTTCAAGTGCCCCTCTACAAAATGGCAATGAATTGGCACTGAAGCTACAAAATGTAAAACGTTGGTCCACTAACTGTTATACAAAATGAGAAAGATTGGACTTTGACTTTGACTAACGAATTGAAGTCCACAACCAATTGGGCTCCACTATTTTGATTACCATAAATGCGCTTTATTCGAATTTGATGTCCGATTACCTTTTATCAGCTCACGCATTTATCAACAATTAATATTTCCAGCCAAATCAGCATAGCACTACAGGTATGTATGTGTCAATTCAGGCACCACTCGAGCTGTCAACGATTTAACGTGTTAACAAACTGAAGCTACAAATGTTTAAAACAGTTTCTCCTTCAACTTCAAGTAATCCGTGAATATAACCTTTATCAACAGCGCACAAGTCTCATGCTTTTAGCTCATACGCACAGGTCTCACATTGATATAGAGTTAATCATCTGTTCCTCTGTCTTTATTGCAGGGGTGACTGTGGTACAGGACTTATTAGAAGCAAAACATGCCTCTATAAATGTGAGCTAGAGTAACAGAACTTCATCGTTTTGAAGCATGCCTTTCGTCTAGCAGATGTAGGGCTAAATCTATTACAAAAGTTTCACACAAAAACAATTTGTATCAAGTCTTCAACTCACTGCAAACGATGTCACTGTAATTATGGTCTTTACCTGAAGATGTCACTTAATTAACTGGTCGAACAATTGTTGATGTGTTCTAGAGAAAAGATCAGATGGAGCAATTCTTCCTTCTTGTTCAAAGAGCCACAAAATTTGGAAGCCTTATTCTCAAACTCTTGCTTATACAAATTGTGAATTTACATCCACAGAGGTAGCTTACTGATGCCGCAGATCAGATCTCTTGCAAACCTTTCCCTAGTGAACCGAAACTCCTTCCTGCAAGAATCCAGATTCTCCTTGGATTCGCTGATCAAAAATCATGAGACCGAGCTTCAGAGATTGGTCTTCTAAGGCTAAGAAACCTAAAACAAATTGATCCTTATTGTCCTGTAATAATAGCTCAAGGATGAATGCCCTAGAGGGTTGAGTAGGATAGCCCAGAACTTTCAATCTTCAACCAAAACGAAATTGATCCTTGTGCACAGAGACGTTACCATTGAGAAGACCGAATCTCATAAATGAAAACAAGGCTACTTTGTTGGTTTATAATGATAAGTGTTTGCTTCACGATTGTTGCCCTAGTGGGTCGAAGACATAGACAAATGCGCATAGAGAACTGCAACCAAATTACCAAATTAAAACCTTACAACCAAATAAAACCAAAACCCTCTCTACTGATCTTATACTATCTCCTCAAGGGCCAAAGTATTTCAAAGATTAGTCACTAGATAAGCAATGAACTTTCATATTTTGGAGGTGAATATGGCTTCCTTTTATAGACTTAGGAACGGTTTCAAAAGATATAATGAGTTCCTTATTCTGAGGGAGACTCCAAATTCAAATTTAAATTTTGGAGGGAGATACCACTCATATGGTTTTGAATCTTGACCTTAATTTGCCCTTTAGGCCTAAAACCCCTTTTCTTTTGATTTATGATTAAGATAGACTTGTAAAATCCTCCATAATAAACTTTTGCCATAAATAAAATCTTTTGAGAAGAGCCTTGTAGTTTTGACCAAAGAGATGCTGCCACCTCAACACCTTTTGGGGCTTTTGCCCCCAAATTGGATCCTTCAACTTCAATCAACTGTTATTTACAGATGGTGAGGGCTTTTATGACGTGCCACATACCATTGGAAACTACTCGACAAGGAGAATCCATCAAGGATGATTTTGAGTTCAATTTCACAGCTCTTCATCTTTAAAACCACGACAAATGCAGGGCTACTAGGGTTTCCATCCATCCTTTGATTGGAGCTTCCAATTGACGCAATCTAGACAAATATTAAGAGCATTCATTAACTAATGCTTGTTGATTTGGGGTAGCATCGGATGTGCTCTAGCCATGAAAATTGGTGGAGAGGCTAAAGCACATGAGATCTCCAAGACCCAGAAATGGTTTGGGGAAACTCCACCCGGTTAGAGAGATATTAAAATAATTAATATTTTTAACGAAGTTGCTAAGTCTAAACTTAGAAAAGTTAAAATATTAATGGATATTAATATAAAATTGGGTGAGAATGTTCTAAATGACATGGATCAAGCCAAATCTAATCTTAGTCGTTGATTAGAGAATTATCTCAATCGTTGAAGACTCAACGGGAAAAGTATAAGAAGAGGCTTAAGGGTCAGTTGGAGATACACCAAGATTGATCAGTCAGTTCGATTTTCTGGAACGAGGTTTGCTGAGAAAATTCGAACAAGTGATCTGAGTTGCAACGAGGGGCAGTGAGTGAATAGCAGAGAGGCAGAGATAGTGTTGGAGGGCCAGCGCAGAGATTGAGGAGGCTACGTAGAGCTAGCAAGAGCCACGCAAAGGGCCAGAGAGACTGCGCAGAGGCTAACAGGGCCTGCGTGGGTGACGCAGAAGGCCAAAGAGCCAATGCAGAGCATCAGAGGGCTGACGCAGAGGGATTCAGAGCTACGCAAAGGCTAGGAGGGCTGACGCAGAGCCTCAGACAAGCGTTGGAAGGTTTTTCGTGGAGCAGACTTGCCGAATATTTGCTTCCGAAGAGAGGTATTACTGCCAGATAGAAATCTCTATTTGGGTGAACCAATTTGGCACCCTAGTTGTACTCAAGAAAGTTGTTTAATAATAAAACCCTCAAAACTGTTGCACCGGTTTTCCCAAGTTGGGCTTTTCCGGGGACGATTGTCGAAAAATAACGGTGTCCCTTGTGTGTTTGTCTATTATTTCAGTTGATGATCTATAGATGAGTTGAGACTGCATTTGTGTTTATTTTCAGTATTTATATGCTTAAATAACTTGTTAGGGAATAAACAAGTAGGTGAAATAAACCAGATGATGCAGGAATAATTTCTGACGTGTTAGACTTAGAAATTTCAACATGGTATCAGAGCGTTGCAGGTCACAGGAGAGCTGAAGGCACCAGCTAAATCAGAAAATTTGCAACAGAAACAGTGGTCCCGTAATTTTTCGAATAGCAACAGAACGGATGCAGAGGGAGCTACAGTACAAATATAGCAGTGGCAGTGGCAGAGCCATGGGTAGCAGTACAGAAGGCAGCAATGCAAAGGATGTTGGGCAACAGGCCAAGCATTAGCACAGGAACCGGTGCCGAATGATCAAGGTGATGTTCAGTAGTGGAGCATTACTAGAGCACATTCCTCGCTAAGAGGAAGTGTTGATTTGCGGTAGCATCAGATGTGCTCTAGCCATGAAAATTGGTGGAGAGGCTAAAGCACATGAGATCTCCAAGACCCAGAAATGGTTTGGGGAAATTCCACCCAACTAGAGAGATATTAAAATAATTAATATTTTTAATGGAGTTCCTAAGTCTAAACTTAGGAAAATTAAAATACTAATGAGTATTAATATAAAACTGGGTGAGAATGTTCTAAATGACATGGATCAAACCAAACCTAATCTTAGCCGTTGATTAAAGACTTAATCTCGGCCATTGAAGACTCAACAGGAAAAGTATAAGAGGAGGCTAGAGGGTCAGTTGGAGATACACCAAGACTGATCAGTCAGTTTGATTTTCTAGAGCAGGGTTTGCTGAGAAAATTCAAACAAGAAATCTGAGTTGCAGCGAGGCACAGTGAGTGCATAGCAGAGAAGCAGAGATAGTGTCGGAAGGCCAGCGCAAAGATTGAGGAGTCTACACAGAGCTAGCAGGAGCCACGTAGAGGGCCAAAGAGACTGCGCAGAGGCTAGCAGGGCCTGCGTGGGTGACGGAGAAGGCCAGAGAGCCAGCGCAGAGCATCAGAGGGCTGACACAAACGGTTTCAGAGCTACGCAGAGGCCAACAGGGCTGACGCAGAGCCTCAGAGGAGCGTTGGAAGGTTTTTCGTGGAGCAGACTTACCGAATATCTACTTTCGAAGAGAGGTATTACTGCCAGATAGAAATCTCTGTTGGGTGAACTAGTTTGGCACCCTAGTTGTACTCAAGAAAGTTGTTTAATAATAAAAGCCTCTGAACTGTTGCATTGGTTTTCCCAAGTTGGGTTTTTCCAGGGACGATTGTCGAAAAATTACGGTGTCCCTTGTGTGTTTGTCTGTTATTTCAATTGATGATCTGTAGATGAGTTGAGATTGCATTTGTGTTTATTTTCACTATTTATATGCTTAAATAACTTGTTAAGGAATAAACTGTGTTGCACGGGTACCCGCACCCGGGGGTGGGGTTCTCGAACCCGTCCCGGGTTCCCGCACCCAAGTACCGGATTCGGGTACAGGTTCTTCCCAGACGAACCCAGAAGAACCGGGTTCTTCAAAAAAAAAATTTGGGTTCTTTTCTTTTAACGGGTTCTTGGGTTCTTGGGTTCTTCGGGTTCTTCGTGTGCTTGGGTTCTTGGGTTCTTCGGGTTCTTCGGGTTGGGTTCTTTGGGTTCTTCGGGTTCTTTGGGTTCTTCATAAAAAAACTATATTAAAAATTTAATTTTCAAATAATTTTTTTTTATTGAAATTTAAAAAATGATATGCCATAAACGAATGATATGCCATAGAATATAGAATATATGTCATTAGCATCGAAACCAGGACTGGAAAAGAGACCTCTTACTCTGTAATTTGAGCCTGCAGATTCTTGTAAATCAATTTGGAATGAATTTATGAAACATTCATTCCCGAGCCAAATAAGTTAATAACCATCAAATTATAAACTGTAAATGCACACATACAGGTTCAGACATTTTCGGTCAAATAGAAAGTAGGATTGAGACCAGCCATAAGCTGTAATCAGCTGATGTTGTTAAATGGCGAAGGGCTATTTTGGAAAATGGCTAAATTAAGTATCAAAATCTGCCAATTTCTCACAGCATTCTGATAACATCATGTTAAGATTAAAACTAGGAAAATATGCCTAAATGAATAAGCGTGTTTTGTGGAAGGGTAAGGCTGCCACTGTTTTAACTTTTTGGGATTGCTTTACCACAGAGCACACCATGCATGGGGCAGGTGGATGATTAGACATCAAGAAAAGTCTAGCCCACTATTAGGTTGAGAAGAATCTCCTATGAAAAAATTGTGTTTTTATATGGGAGAGACTAAACATGTATAATTTCTAACGTGTTAGACTAAGAAATTTCAACAATGTTAGCATCAATGACAACACCATTCAACATCAACAACAACCAAAAATCCCAAAAAATTCAAAATCTCTTTTTTATTTTCTACAGCTAGGGTAGGATTTACTTGCTAGGTTTTAATTACATATCAATTTTCAGAAGTTATTCATTGGGGAAAAGTAGCGAAATTGTCCTAAGTGA
Source organism: Pinus tabuliformis (assembly GCA_031772625.1). Classification (NCBI taxonomy): domain Eukaryota; kingdom Viridiplantae; phylum Streptophyta; class Pinopsida; order Pinales; family Pinaceae; genus Pinus; species Pinus tabuliformis. The sequence goes on along the minus strand of CM062810.1, from coordinate 926,736,728 downwards.
CCCCATTTTTTATATAAGTTTCTATTTCCTCCATCTTACACTTGTATCTAGCCTTTTGGTTGCAGATCTGCAGGTTAGGAGGAATCTTCCTTGTTGGACCTACATTTTCCAACCACCACAGACAAGCTCTATAGGCCTACGGGTGAGTATCATATACTAGAACTTGATATTTTGAGCTCTACATTGATTTATAGTCATTTTTCTTACATTAATGTTGAGTTTCTTCATTTTCCAGCTGTTAAAATCGTTAAATAAATTTCTGGAAATATTCTTAATAACTGAAAATAACCCAAAAATCTGAAAATCAATTTCCAGCTAGCTAGCTGCAAATCCCACACTCTAGGGTAACTCTCTAGAGGTATTTTTCACTCAGTGGATTGAATTTTAAAATAAAATAAGTTGTTGTCCCTACGTGTTTATGCAGACTTTACAGTCTGTCATATAGGATAGCAAGTTGTTTTCACTTCTAACTTTTTAACTAGGCAGCAGAATTGATAAATAATTACATATTTAGTTAGGATAAATTTAGTAGAGCAAAATACATAGGTCACGTGCCATATCTTTGAGTTATTTTGGCTACTAACATCTGTTGTTAGTAATCTGCACTACTTTTAGCACTACTTTATACAACACAATGAACAGATCAAGAACACTCCCACCCAAGTGACTCCATATAAGGCAGTAGACACAAACCGGAGTTGTTGGGGGATACATAGTGACTCCTCCATTGGTTGTTTAAGGGTTTTGGGCCTAAATAGCAGGGGCTTAGTCCAAGGTGACCGTCAATCTTGCCAAGACCTTAACAACAGTGCCGAAAAGGTTGGTAACACTACGTTCGACAATTAGAGGAGAATGAATAAAACAGTTGCAATATTGTGCAACTCAGGAGTATATTGTAGATAGATTCACCAATATTCCCAATCCATATAAGTTTGTGTATCTCTTTTATATACCCATTTTGATGATAAACACTGAAGCAAAAATTCTTTGGCACTTGTGCTAGAAACTCTCCATCACCATACTCAAACCAACATGCGCAACCATGACAGCTCACAAATAATGGAGTTAACATGTATCTGGGGTGAATATCACCACCCCATTTTACTAACAAATGAGGCCCCTTTTGACTAGATTTATGTTATTTAGAGAGAAGATTTATATAATTTATTGTCAAACTATCATCTAAAAAATCAGCAAAATGTAAACTGGCAGTAGTTTTGTGAGATTTAGATAGTTCCTTGAAACACAAAATTGAGAACACATGATTTCTCACTTACAAATGAGGGGGTATCAAATTCAACCAAATGTTTGGTGTAGATTTTCAGTGCAAAACAGTTTCCTTCACAGTGAAATGATAGCACAGCAATACAATTCAAGAAACTTTACCTATTGTTTTATTGCAAATAGTTATCATGTAACAAATCGGATAGGTGACAAATGCATTAATTTTCAGGAATGAATCTTTGATCACTTATGAAATAAAGAGCTACATACTTTGTATCAGTGTGGCAAACATCTTGTTGGCTAAAATGTCACTGAGGGTCTGGAAAAGAAAATATTGGCAACATCGAGAAAATATCGCAAAATATCGGTAAAATTTTAAAAATAATAAAAATATTAAAATAACAAAAAATATTAAAAAATTACAAAAATATTGTGTGGGCAATATTTCTCAATTGTCTCGCGAGAATATTGTGACATTTTCAGGGATTAAAATATCCTGATATTTTGGGGCAATATTATCATTGCCATGAAAAAATTGTGATAATATCACGATGTTTGCAACATTGTATATGTCTAAAACAAACTGGTAAGCATGCATGACATTAAACTTTAAAGCGAATCAGATCATAAAACTCTCACAGCTCACAGCTAACACAAAATCCAACTCCATAGAGAATGCTTCATAACACAAAGTTCATTTCTTTACCAATCAAGAAAATTAAGACACTTTAAATACATGATCACTTACCACCATACCCAACCAAGAAGCCAATATGTATTCTCCAATACTGATAGGAGTTAAGGAGAGAAGATAATTTAGAATGTTGAACGGAAGTAATGGTGCAAGTCGAAGAAGCAAAGTAATCTGCAATAAGATAAACAAAAAATGTTCATATCTATTCTTCAATTCCACTACATCGTTTGTACAAATGGAACCTAACAACTTGAAAAATAATGCAAAGAGGAAGACTGGATAAGGAAGAAAAGAGAAAACCTTGCATGAAAAAACAAATGGCAAAAAATCATGTCATAGAAAAAATTGAATGATCCATAAAAGTCCCATTTCATGCTTAGAAACCCACATTCTCTAGGACCTGTCATGGAACAGCATTATTACTAAAGGTTTTCTCTTCTATAATCTATTTTAATTTCTAGGGTTACCCTTTGGGTTCCCTTCCTTTTCTATTTGTCTACTTTTTCTCTTTCATCATGTTAGGAAATTATATATTACGGAGCAATGGAACACATAAAATATTGCAGAAATATAAACACAGAAAACGCACAAAACAAGAGAGACACAGATATACATGGTTCACCCAGTTTGGGCTATGTCCACCCCGAACAGCCAATCCTTCCTTTCTATTATCCAGCAAAATGAAGAGACACAACCTACAGCAAATCCGCTGTAATATCCTCTGTTTTCTCTCACAGTCTCGCCTCTTTGTTTCTCGCTCACACAGAATACACATCTATCACACAACCTCAAATACAATACCCTCATACAAAGAGAGGGGGTTGCCTTCTAGGGCAAAAAACCCTAAACAAACATAAGTTCTACCGTCAGATCATCCGCCTAATGGACGGCCCAGATTGACTAGAAATTACTATACTTTTACAAGGCAATTTTACATTTATTTTTGGACAAGTCTCCCCCGCACCCCCCGCGTGGAGGAGTGTACAAAACTTCCTGGGGTATACATCCGGCTGAAACAAAGACCTCTGAACAATCATGCTCCACACACAACACATCAACCAAAAAATTTTAGACCACTTAGGAGATGCTCTAGGCTCTCATTGTTGTCAACCACCATCCTTCCTAGTCTGATCTCCTTATTTTGGTCATTTGTACACATTAGCATAATTTTGTTTCTAAAGAAATGAAACCCCAAAGAAGAATAATGTTAAACTGGCCCTAAAATGACTTGCAACCCTGACTTGAAGAAGGTAAAATCACTATGAAAGACCACCCAAAAATGTTGTACTTTCTTCTAGCATCATTTTACGCTTAACATATTTGTAAAAGCATTTGAGGCAAGTATAAATATAGACGAAAAAAAGCACTTCAACGCATAGAATCAAACAGCATTCAAAGTAACAATGAGCTCTAGGACTATTGTGTCTACTTGTTCAAGAGACAAATCTAGACTCAAATATCAAATTGGGTTAGCCCATGCCAAGGGACTAGATATAAGCACTCATTCACCTACAAATAGAAAAGCACATTATAAGAACACCCCCTATGACATGAACAATTTAAAAAATAAATGCATGTTATTTAACAAAATGAAAAACACAAAAGCATCTTCTAATGCAACTAATGTAGTAAAAGAAAGAATTTTTAAGAAAAGTGTTTTCCTTTGGTCACATTTTCTACACTTGGCATGGATGCTTGAAAATATATGAAAACAAGTTTAGAAAAAGATACGACTAGGACATAATTTTAAATAAAATGTAAGATTAGAAATAGTGTGATCCAATGCTGTCATATATAGCAGTGTTGCAAAAATCGCCATTTTTTTTATGAGCCAATTAAATAGAAAAAAAAAATATTCTGAAAAAATCACAATTTTTGCAACAACAAAAAAATCCATCATCCGATAGGGAAGAATCATGGCGTACAGAAACAATGACTTTTTAAAAGTAAATTTGGGTTTTTTTTGTTTCATTTTGCAATCAGAGGCAAGGGTGAGAACTAAGGAGGAGGAGAACTAATCTACAAGGGTGAGAGAGGAGAAAAACGAAGGAATTTAGGATCTCAAGCAAAGAAATTTCGAATTTGGACCGAGTTTCTTCAATAGGGTGTGGATTTCAGATATGGGCATCAAATTTGGCCCTTTTTTTTTTTGTTTTCTCCTTGTTTTTCCTGAGGTTTCAATCACCCATATATTTTCCATGATTTTTGCTTGGGTTTGAGTGTATTTATTTTGCCATTTTTGTTGTATTTAGTGGCAAGGTTTTTTTGTCAAAATTTCAAAATGTTGATTGTTAATTTTATTTGTTTAAATTCTTCTTGTGCCCTAGTTTTTTTACATGATTTTTGCTTGAGTTTGAGTGTGTTTTTTTGCCATTATTGTTGCATTGAGTGGAGGATTTTTTTTGATCAAAAATTCAAAATATTGATTGTTAATTTCATTTGTTTAACTTTAAATTCTTCTTGTGCCCTAGGTTCAAACTTCAATCTTACATTAAAACTCGAGAGTTCAACAAAGTTACAAACATGCCAAGAAAATTGGACCCTATGTGGGAATTTGGTGAACCCAATAAGGGGTTTGACAGATCAAATTTGACTTGCAAGTTATGTGGGTAGCATATGACACGGGGCGTATCTCGATTGAAATTCCACCTTGCACAAATTCCTGGACATGAAGTAGGGCTTTGCAGAAATACAAATGCAAAAATCATCTGAAAGCCCTCAAATCATTAGAAGATATAGAGACAACCAAACTGACCAAGGCAGCTCTGAAGAAGCAAATGGCAACGGGTGGAGTGGTGGGAGGTGACCGTGAGAGTGGTTCTTCTTCAACATCAATTTCTACAATCAACCCCACAGTTGCCTCATCATTTTTTGTTCCTAGAACCACACCTGGTGCACAACCATCTATCAGGTCAGCTCTTAAAAAAAGGAGAAGGAAGAAGTTGACAAGCTATTGGCCAAGTGTCTTCTTTGGAGTGATTTTCCCTTCAACATTGCCAGGAACAATCCATTTTTCTAGCTCGTGATTGATGCTATTGCTATTGTTGGCTCAGGGTACAAAACCCCTTCCTATGATGACTTTAGAGGGTGTATTTTTCAGAATGAAAAGGCCAAATGCACTGCAAGATTAGAGGAGTTCAGGGCATCATGGGCATAGACGGGATGCACTATGATGTCAAATGGTTGGACTGATCAAAAGGATAGAACCCTTATTAACTTCTTGGTTAATTGTCCCAAGGAGACAATGTTTATGAAATATGTTGATGCATTTGCACATATCAAAGATGCACGACTATTATGTGATTTGTTGGACATATTCATTCAGGAGGTGGATCCACAACATGTTATCCAGGTCATTATGAACAATGCTGGAAATTATGTCGTTACTGGTGGGATGCTTATGGAGAGGCATCCTAACTTATTTTGGACACCTTGTGTTGCACATTGCATTGACTTGATGTTGGAGAACATAGGAAAATTTCCTTTTGTCAAGGATATTGTTGAATCATCAAAAAGCATTACAAAATTTATACAAAACCATGCATTTGTGCTTCATTTGCTAAGAACATTCACCAACAAGAAGGAATTGGTGCGCCCTGCTACTACACGGTTTGCCACTAGCTTCATATCTCTTCAATCTCTCTTTAATTCTTTGTGGGATGTGAAAATAATGTGTCTTCCAGAGTGGCATGTTTTGTCATTTAGCTGCAAACCAAAAGGGAGAGACCATATTCATGCTAGTTTCATACTAGGGAAGCTTCTGGCAGGAGTGCAGGAGATGTGTGTTGATTTGGGGTAGCATCGGATGTGCTCTAAGCCTCAAATTTTGCAGGGAGGCTTGGGCACATGCATTCCAAAGAACCCAAAAACCATTTTGGGAAATTCCATCCAGAGATGATTATATTAAAATAATTAATATTTTTAATGGAGTTTCTAAGTCTAAACTTAGGAAAATTAAAATATTAATGAGTATTAATCTAATTGTGGGTGAATCTTCTAAATAAAGATAGAGATCAAGTCAAAATGATCTGAGCCTTTGATTAGGAGTTAATCTAGGTCGTTGGTTGTCCAATAGGAAGATATAAGAAGGGTCTTGAGGGTCATTTGGAAAATACACATAGAGATCAAGAGATCAAATTTATGAAGTGAGAAGTTGTCAGGAGGAAATTTCGATCGAAGAGATCTTGTGCAGCAGAGGGGTAGGGACACTACTCCGGAGGAAGATTTCTAGATCCAGAGAGGCAGTAGCAAGAGGCTGAGTTATTCCTAATGCAGGAATGCGTGAGTGCAGGAACACACAAGTGCAAGAACGCGCGAGTGCAGGAATGCGAGTGTAGGAACTCGCAAGTGCAGGAACGTGATTGCAGGCAACACGAGTGCCGGAGTTGCTTAGGGAATATCTCAGGCGGATTTTCTTGTTGTTTGGATTACCAGTTTAGCATCCATAGATGTACTCAGATTTCACTACTGCATAATAAAATAAAATCCTCACTATTGCTCCGGTTTTCCCACATTGGGTTTTTTCGGGGACATTTGTCCAAAAATAATTGTCACTGTGATTGTATGTGTGTCGGTATTTTACTTACATTTACTTTCTGCAATGTTTTAATTGTGAAGGCTGCAGTAGAATATATTTCAATATTTGTCGTAAATACTATAGATAACTTATTTCTGAGGTAATAAGTAGAAGAAATAATATTAATCACTACAGTGGGATTTCTATTTAGAAATTTTCACATGGTATCAGAGCTGCAAGGAAGCAGAAAAGAGAAGCCAGAGGATCCAGCGTTGAGAAGAGAAGGGAATTTTAAATTCCTACAAGGGCATAAACTCGAATCTCCCAGAGGATTGTGCAATTCAAGCCCAAGAGATTGGATTTCGTGGGAAAAACTCTCTCTGACTTAGTCGACAGAGAGGTAAGTCTTTCCAATCGAAATTTATAAGTGGTAGAAGGGGCAGCGCAGCGGAAGATTCAACAAGGAGGATTATCTCACGTGGAATGCAGTTTTTCCTACAATAGTTGTTGGGATAGGTTAGCGTCAGAAATTGGCACAAAATGGATACTCAAAGTGTCTTAGATTTATCTACCAGATTAGATGAAGAATTCGCATGCCTAGCAAATTCAGCATCAGCGAATGTTTGGTACATTGATAGCTCATTGTGAAAATTCTATCACTGCAACAACTGATTTATTTCACCTACTTATTTCATAATACAGATATCAAATAAATTATGTTGTAGATATCACATCATAATACAAAAACAAACACATGCACAAGATTTAACACATGGACACAAATATTTTGGACAGTCAGTCCCTGGAAAAGCCCAATGTGGGAAAACCGGTGCAGCAAGGGAGGATTTTATTATTCAGCAATTCTTCAGTACAACTGGGTGACAAACTGGCTTACCCAACAGAGAGAAAATTCTTCAACACTTCCCCCAGTCTTAACATCAGTCTTGCTGACCTCTGTGTAGCTCCCAGACCCTCTGCAAAAGCCCCTGCCTCTCTGCGTCACCCACGTAGGCCCTCCAGTGACTGCACAGTCTACAGCCTCTGCGTCTGCCTCTCCAACCTTTGCGTTGTTCCCCTGGTGTTGTTCTCGACTCTCTGTTCCATACTTGCTGCCTCCTGCTGCTCTCCAAACCACTAGTTCGAATTTCTCAGCAAACCTTGCTCCAGAAATCGAACTAACTGGTCTCCTCAGTGTATTCTCCAATTAACCCTCAAGCCTCTTCTTATACTTTTCCTGCTGGTCCTTCAACGGCCGAGATTAAATCTCTAATCAACGGCTAAAATTAAAATTGGCTTGATCCATGACTTTTGGAACCTTCTAACCTAGTTTTATATTAATACCCATTAATATTTTATTTTTCCTAAGTTTAGACTTAGGAACTCCATTAAAAACATTAATTATTTTAATATCTCCCAAACCGGTTAGAATTTGCCCAAACCATTCATGGGTCTTGGATATCTCATGTGCTTTAGCCTCTCCATCAATTTTCATGGCCAGAGCACATCCGATGCTACCCCAAATCAACACTCATATGACTGGATTACGATAACATTTCTCGAGCTATCAAGAAGAACAAATGGACTTCCAAATAACTATGGGAAACATAACGAAATGTACTCTAGTAGGGAGAGGTACTATAGCTTTTCAGACGGAAGCAGGGACCAACATCCGAGCCACCAATGTTCTGCATGTGCCAGGATTAGAAATGAACTTAATTTCAATATCCCAGTTACAGGACAAGGGATATGATGTATACTTTATAGGAAGGAAAGCATAAGTTAAGCATCCAAGCTAGAAAAAGAAAAAGCAAATTGGGGTTCGAAGCAACAAGTTGTATAGGTTGTAGCTCGAATCGCTAATGGCACTGATAGGTAGCAACTGTAATGGTGAGAAGGAGCGAAATGAATTATGGCACAAGCGAATGGGGCACTTACACCATGGAGCACTAAGGATGCACAGAGAGACTGTTACAGGGGTCCCTGTCCTTAGTAGTGAACATGATGACATGTGCAGAGGATGTGTGCTAGGAAAGTACGCTAAAGCAGGTTTTTCAAGAAGTAACAATAGAGCAGAGTGTGTATTACGATTAATACACTCAGATATCCGTGGTCCTATGTCCACAAGGGCTCTTAGTGGTGGTGAATACTTCATCACTTTTATCAATGATCACTCCAAAAAAACCTGGATCTATTTCTTGAAGACCAAGGATGAGATCTTTGATCGTTTCCGAGAGTTTAAGGCTCTTGTTGAAAATATGACAAGGAAAAACATAAAGGTATTGCTTTCAGATAATGGTGGAGAACATACAGATAAAGGCTTCACAGATTTCTGCACAAAGGAGGGCATCAAAAGAGAGTGCACAGCTCCATATAATCCGGAGCATAATGGAGTGGTAGAACAGAAGAACGAAACTATTGTTGGGGCAGCCAAAGCCATGTTGTATGATCAAGATCTACCTAGGTATCTATGGGCAAAAGCTTGCAACACGGCAGTATATATCCAGAATAGAACTCCTTGTAGAAAATTTGGGAAGAGAACACCCAAAGGAGTTTTCACAGGGAAGAAGCCAGAAGTTAGTCATCTCAGGATATTTGGAAGTGTGGCTTATCGTCACATTCTAGACGAGAAGCGCAGCAAACTGGATCAGACTGCGGAGAAGGGATATCTCATAGGATACATCAAGACCTCAAAGGCATATAGAATCTACATTCCTGGAAGCAGGAAGATTGTAGTAAGACGGGATGCAAAGTTCATGGAAGATAGAGCTTTCAGGAAATCTCGTGAAATGCCTACAAAAGATCAATCAAGAGATGTTCTGTTAGTCCAAGGGCAACAGGGACAAGAAGGATAGGCAGGAGAGCATACACCTAGGTTGAGTACAGTGACCAACACCAGTATCTCCTCAAAAGGAGGAAATGCAGATGCTTCTCAACAGACGAAACAACAGGATCAGGAGGAAAAGTTGGTTGAGCCTCCCACCACCAGTGGAAGAAGGAGCAGAGAAGTGTGGAAAACACTGAGGGACACAAAGGAGTTTTTTGGAGCTCCTAGAGCCGAGAAGAGACAACGTAGACAACTAGATCGATACCAAGCATTAGTAGCTCAGATTGAAGAACCCTCTAGTTTTCAGGAAGTTGTTCAACACCAAGTATGGGTGGATGCCATGGTGGAAGAATACAACTCCATCATGACGAATGATGTCTGGAAGTAGTACCGAGACCAGAAGATAGATCAGTTGTAGGATCGCGATGGATCTACAAGATCAAGTATGATGTAGACGACAGCATAGAGAAGTACAAAGCAAGGTTCGTAGGAAAGGGGTATGCTCAAAAAGAAGGAATAGACTATGAAGAGACCTTCGCCCCAATTGCTCGATACACCACTATCAGGTCTATTATATCCCTAGCAGCTCAAATGGGATGGGAGATTCACCAGATGGATGTCAAGACAGCATTCTTGACAAAGTGATAAAAGAGGAGGTGTATATAGAACAGCCTAAAGGCTTTGAAACACATGAGAAGAAAGCTCATGTTTGCAGGTTAAAGAAAGCGTTGTACGGGCTCAAACAGGCACCCAGAGCATGGTATGGTCAGATTGATAGTTACTTGCAGCAGTTGGGATTTGTCAAGAGTGATGTTGATCCCAATCTCTACTATTTGTTGGTAGAGAATGAGCCACTTATTCTGGTACTATATGTGGATGACCTATTCCTGGGTCATCTAGGCTCATCCAAGACTGCAAGAAGAATCTTGAAGCCGAATTCGACATGAAGGACTTGGGATTGCTGCATTATTTTTTGGGGTTGGAAGTTTGGCAGAAGAATGGGGAGATCTTCCTTGGACAAGGAAGGTACGCTACAGAAATTCTGAAGAGATTCAGAATGCAGGATTGCCGACCCATGGCTACTCCCATGATCACCAACTAGAAGAAAATAGATGCATCAGAGGAAAAAGAAGTAGATCCCACCTTGTACAGGCAGCTCATTGGGTTGCTTATGTATCCGGTCAACACCAAGCCAAACATTTGTTTTGTTGTCAACACTCTTAGTCAGTTCATGGTGGAACCAAAAAGGGTGCATTGGGCAACGGCAAGACACATTCTTAGGTATGTACGTGGAACAGTCAGATATGGGTTGAAGTACTCTAGAGGGGAGGATGTCAATTTGAATGGGTTCACTGATGCAGATTAGGCAGGTAATTCAGTAGACCGAAAAAGTACCTCAGGGTACTGCTTCAGTGTTGGATCAGGGATGCTTGGTGCAGCAGGAAGCAGAAATCGGTAGCATTGAGTTCAATATAAGCACAATATATGGCAGCCAGCACAGCTACGTGTGAAGCCATATGGCTCAGAAAATTGCTTGTGAGCTTATTTAGAAAAAAGATGCAAGCGACCAAGGTTTACTGCGATAATCAGAGTTGTATCAAACTCTCTGAGAATCCAGTATTTCATGATCGGTCGAAACATATAGATATCCATTGCCACTTTATCAGATGCTGTGTTCAGCGTGGGGCAGTACAGCTACAATATGTTCCCACAGAGACCAGGTGGCCGATATACTCACAAAGGCTCTCGAAAGAGCTAAGTTCACTCAGTTCAAAGAGTAGATGGGTATGGTTGAAAATCTGTTTCAGTAGCAGCCGCAATTTGCAGTGCAGGGACAGATGGCAGTGCCAATGCCAGCAGCAGCACAGATGCAGAAATTCAGAGGGAGTTATAGTAAAGGTGTAGCATTGGTAGTGGCAGTGTCAAAGGCAGTAGTACAGTAGCAGCAGCAGCGCAGTGGTTGGTGGACAGCATGTCAAACATCAGCAGCGTAGAGGACAATGCTTCAGAGTCAGAGTACTATGCAGTAGCAGTATGTTGCTAAAGCACATGCCTCTT